>ML780274.1:1149111-1160658 GCA_009831015.1 Picea engelmannii
TAATAGGTTTGTTAATCTTATTTGTTTGATTAACTAGAATCTAGGTATTATTTAACAACATTAAATTTTTTTGAGAAATTATGTTAATTTTGTTATTTGTTTAGTGTTTATTTTGAATTGAATGTTCATTAATCTTATTTTTACGGTTTATTTGTTAGGTATTATGAAAATAATTAAGTTATTTAGGGTTTTGTTATTAAGGTTTTAAAGTTTCCTAAATATTTATTAGTTTAAGGTATTAAACTTAATTATAATCAATTGTGTTTTTAGGTTCTAGGTTAAGTTAATAAAAGGTTTTTATTAAGATATCTTGAACGAGGTTAGTTTAAATATTTAAAATTATGAGCTTTAATGAATTGATTTTAATATTGGGATTGTTATTGTTTATTATGAATCAAAGGGAACCAATTTTTGCTTAGTTCTAACCCACTATCTCTATTTATGTTACTAGGATGTTTCCAGATTTCAATGGCTTCTCTAATACGTCATTTAAAGAGGTGGTTTTCTTTGTCAAGGATTTTGGTGTCTTCTAGGCGGATGTGGTGTCTTGTTTCAAGGGAGTGTTCAGCTAGGGCAGAGGTGTGGATGCGTTCATTCTTAATGTCAGCTCCATGTTCTTTTATCTTAATCTGGAAGGAGCGATCGGTTTCACCGATGTAGCATTTTCCGCATGAGCACTCTATTTTGTAGATACCTTTGCTTTTGTGAGGGTTGAGTTTGTCTTTGACGGATCTCATATTATGTTTGATGGTTTCAAGTGGTTTGAAGGGGGTATTAATCTCCTTTTTTCTAAGGATTCTTGCAATCTTATCGGTCACTCCTTGGATGTAAGGGATGCAGGTGTCTCTATTAGGGTTTTGGTCTTTTGGGGCTGTGGTATTATCTCGGATTTTATCTAGGGCTTTGTTTATTGCATTCCTAATGTTTTTTTTTTTTATAACCTATGTTTTTAAAGGTCTTGGTAAGGTGATCTGATTCTTTATCCAGGTGTGCTTCATATGAGATTCTTATGGCTCTAGTGGCTAAGGTTTTTAGGACACCTAATTTTTGGTTGAGGTGGTGATGGGAGTTAGCGTGGATATAGTTCTCATTGTGGGTATTTTTTCTATAAACTGCATTTCCTAGATCCCCATTGTTTTTCCTTTTGATAAGACGTCTAAAAATGGGATGCTATCATTCTCTTCGATTTCCATTGTAAATTTTGTTTCTTTGGAAATGTTGTTAAGGTGTTGAAAGAAGTGATGTAATTCCTCTTTCCCGTGGGGCCAAAGAACATTGGTGTCATCCACAAATATTTTCCACCTTAAGGGTTTTAGGGGAAAGGATTCTAGGGCTCTCTTTTCAAACTTTTCCATGAAAAGGCCGACAACAATGGGGGAAAATGGGGAGTCCATTGCTACGCCACTGGTTTTCTCATAGAATTTTCCTTGATAACTAAAGAAGGTGGAGCATAGGCAAACTTCTGCTAGGTTAGTTGTTTTAGGATCAATGATTTATTTGAAAATTTGGATAGCTTCATCTAGAGGGATTTTAGTGAAAAGGGAGACTACATCAAAGATAATGAGGGTGTCTTGAGGTCTTACTTTTTCATTTTTGATGATTTTAATGAATTCATTGGATTCTTTAATGAAAGAGTCAATGTGGCCTACCAAGGGGCTGAGGATCTTGGCTATGTGTTTAGCTAGATCATAGGTTGGTGAACCTATGGTATTCACTATCGGTCTGAGAGGAATATCTTATTTGTGAATTTTAGGTAGACCATAGATCCTTGGGGTGATCTCATTATTGGGGGTTAAACACTTCTTAGTTCTTTCATCTAGGTTGGAGTTGTTGATGACATTCTTTACTTGTCTGATGATCTTCTTAATAGGGTTGCAATTAAGTTTCCTATAGCTGCCACTCTGGGATAGGTGTTCATTCATTTTCCTATTGTAATCACCAAGGTTCATAAGAACTGTGGCCGCCTCCGCCTTTGTCTACTCTAAGAATCACTAAATTCTTATTATAAAATTGTTTTAATTATTTACTTAGTCTTGGATTGGGATAATTTTAAGGATGAAAAATTATTTTAAAGTGTATAAATATAAGCTAATTTTATGAGTCTTTAATAAACCAAATATAAAATATTTGGGCATAGATTGTTGATAACTATGAGTTTTTAATATAATAGAACCATTTTGAAAATTAGACAAATATTGAGATTGTTGCCTAGTTATGTTATTCTGAAATATGGCTCTGCTATTGATTTTATGTTAGTTTAATGTTATTGAAAAATAAATTTCAATTATATTTTTATTATTATAAAATTTATTTAATTATTTACTTAGTCTTGAATTGGGATAATTTTAAGAATAGAGATTTATTTTCAGATGTATAAATATAAGCTAATATTTTGAGTCTATAATATACAAAATATAAAATATTTGGGCATAGCTTTATAAAAATATTCAAATGACTTAGAGTTATTTACTCATAATTAGATAAATAAATATAAAATATTTGGTCATAGCTTTATAAAAATATTCAAATGACTTAGAGTTATTTACTCATAATCAGATAAATAATTAATACTTTAGAAATATGTATAACTACCATTATTTTATTATAGTTTAAATTATTATATTTTAAATTATTCATAATTCCATAAATATGATTAGAGTATATAAATTAAAATATATTATTATAGTTTAAATTATTATATAATAAATTATTCATACTTCCATAACTATTATTAGAGTATATAAATTAAAATATTTATGAAAGTATTTAAGAAGACTCCTCTTTAAAAAAATTCAAACTTAAAAAAATAATATAACAATTATAACTCACAAAAATGTAGGTTAAATTATAAAGACATATTATAATGAATATATTTTTTACATTTTCATTATAATTATAATGAATATATTTTTTACATTTTTAATTATAATTATATAAAATTAAAGAATAATGAATATATTTTTTATATTTTTCATTATAATTATATTATAAAAGTTAAAAATTATGAATATATTTTTATGTTTTTTATTATAATTATATAAAAGTAAAAAAATTAAAAATTATAATTTACATATAAACTAAATCAAATAAGTTTGGTTAGTTAGTCTATGTTTTTTCATTATATTTATATAAAAGTAAAAATTATAATTTATATATGAATTAAATCAAATTTTGTATATATGAACTAAATCAAATTTTGTGAGTTAGTGAGAATGATTGAACAATATGAATTATAAATAAAAGGAACAATGTAGTGCTTAGAGTTGCGGTCTTGGTACCATAGATCTGGCTGTGCAGATTGTCGTAACTGCAAGCATCACCTAAAACAAAGCAACCAACGAATCAAAATCACATTGGAATTGGGAAAACAAACAAAAGTAGTTCTTGGGACCCATTATTGTGAAATAGAGCCACACTTATCCATTGTATTGGTCTCGCCATTACCACCAGAAAACATAGAATTAGCATTGATCCATCTGGAACTGTGTGCATCTTGGAGCATTGAAAGGAGCCCCAACAAAACAAGCAATAAAAACATCTTTTCCTGGATGCACATCACATGGTCAGTATAGTCTACAACACGATCTCATACATTAGAGCAGGGATGAGAGAGGTTGGAAATCTCACCAGAGAAAGAAATAGAAGCTGCAGCATAGCTCAACTCTTACTGATAATGAAGAACCAAGAATGGATGTGAAAAATAGAGAAAGGGAAGTTACTTAGAGATGTTGTGGGCCGCAGCCAGAAGCAATACAAGGAAGAAGGAGTCATCTTTGGGAGTCTGTGCTTCTTTGGGATTGCATTTACTAGATTCATTTTGGAGAATATGTGCATATTAAGTGTCATGTTCACTCGAGTGTCCAATGTCTTATCTAATATTTATTTTGCTCATTGATTACAGTACCAATCAAGTCATTACTGCTATCAGTTACTGGATGTCTAATGGAGAAGGAATAAATATAGACTAATGTTAATTTAATAATCAATGCCCAAATATCCCCTCCTTTACTTACTATAATCTAATAAAATAAAAATTCATTGTTAGTAATCTCACCTACAACCATATACTTATGTTTGATCAACCATCTGTCATTTCTACTTTACACCATAAATTGCATAAATTGTAGTTGGATCAACAGAAGAAAAAGTAGCACTTTTGAAAGTTACATTTTAACAAGAAGGCCACCTAGAATGTTGGCCTCTGATATGATTCCATTTTGGATTTGATGATAGTATCAATCCAGCAAGTTAAGTCTCCAAATCCTCATCTCTTAGTTTATAGAACCATTCTGATAACTAGACAAATATTGAGATTGTTGTCTGGTTATGCTTTTCTGAAATATGACCCTGCTATTGATTTTATGTTAGTTTAATGTTATTGAAAACAAATTTTCAATTATATTTTTATTATTATAAAATTGCTTTAATTATTTACTTAGTCTTGGATTGAGATAATTTTAAGGATGAAAATTTATTTTAAAATGTATAAATATAAGCTAATTTTATGAGTCTTTAATATAAAAAATATAAAATATTTGGGCATAGCTTTATAAAAATATTCAAATGGAGAAGAGTTATTTACTCATAACTAGATAAACAACTAACACTTTAGAAATATGTATAACTACCACAATGTTTTTTTTTTGTAAGTGAGTGCAAAATTTGTATTACTGCAAAATAGATTATGATAAAAAAATGGGGGGCCTCCTGGCCTTCCTAGTAGGAAACTAGACCAGGGGTTCCCGAATTGCGCTTACTAATATATACGAGGGGTGGGACTGGTCTTCCACCATGGGAAACTGGGCCAGTCCCACCATAACCAATTTGAAAAGGAAAAGCAAGATAGACATAAAAAAAAAATAGACGCAGAGACTGCGTACTATGCCCAAGAGGCTAGTGGCCGAACTAACCAGTCAACTAACCATTCACTCATCCAGGACAATGATGTGTTTCTTCCCGTCATCTGCTCGGTTCTTGTTCTCCTCCTTCTGGGATATCATTCGAGTCTTCCTAATGTGCGTTGGCGCACCATGCCCATCGACTGGTGTGATGTCCATGTGATGGACATAGTGCAGATAAAGGTGAAATTGAGCAGCCAACTGCTCCATCATGGATTTCTAATCCTTCTAGACATCAACTAATAGTTTGGTAATAGTTTTGAGGCTACTGAGGTGACCCAGGATTTCATCCAGCATTTTCTTGTGATCTGAGTTATCCTCCCATCTCACTTCTTCCATTTCCGAACTCACTTTCTCAATCATCATCTTAGTTAGCCACACCATCTCCACTGTTTTATGGTAGAGGGTTTCCCTGGGCTGCGTGCCCCCCAGATCAGCTACCCATTCCGCTTCTTGTGCCAATGCATCCCAAGCTTTGCCTTTGCATTTTTATTTGATTTCCTTTTCCCAGTCAGTGATGGCCTCTTTTGCTTTCGGCGGAACTAGAGTTTGGAAGGTGCCCTCCACATATTTTGTTGCCTGCTCCATTCTTGACAACCGTCATGGACTATTCGATACTTCCTTTCCAAGGGGATTCCTCTTCCTGTGCATGCACTTCATTCTCACCATCCCGTTTGGTCTATCACAGCTCCTTTGTTGGTTACTCATCCTGTACCTCACTTCATAGGGATTCTTCATTTGTCGACCCTTGTATCTGTGGTAGCTCCTGCTATTGTGCTCCTCCTATTTGTTGTTATTTCTGATGTCTTTCCTCTTATTTATATTCTCCTGCTGTGATCTTGTCCTTCCAGTCATGGCTGGTCCATAGTGGTGATCCCTCCCATCCTTTTTCCCAGTGGTTTCTCATATGATCATGATGACTCGTCCTTTATCCCTGTGTGGATCCCTGCCCCTGCTCACTTGAGATCCTACTGTGTTTCTCTTCATACCTGTACTTTGGCTTGGAGGATAGATTTTGAACCTTGTCACTCCCTCATGCCTTACATCATTTGTTGCATGTGGTTTGTTGTCTATACTTTCCCACGTTCTTTCCCCGCAATTTTTTCTGTCACAAGGGTCTTGTTGTCATACCCTCATTGGTTGTTTATGCTGATCCTGCATGGTCATTGGTGATCGAGTGTTCGACAATCATATCCTTCCTGGGTCCTGCTTGCCTGCCGCCAGACCTTGCACTGCCCTTCTTGATGTGACCTTCCTTGGTTAACATGCCTTCATGGTCTTTTGTTGCTAAGTGGATGCAGCCTGTTCTGAGTTGGTCATTTGGGAGGCTGATCCAGGTAGTGTCTAGTTCCGAACCTTCCTTGCCTACCCCCTCATTGGATAGTCTATCCGCCAAGCCATTCGCTGACCTGCGGACCCAGTGCAACTCCACTGTGTTCATAGTTTTTAGATGCTCCTAGATTTTATGTAGGGAGAGAGCCAGGCACCAGTGTCTCTGAACCTTGCCCACTCTAGTATCATTCTAGAGTCTCTTCATCATATTGATGACCAGGGTAGAGTCACCTTCCACGATAGTGTTTTTCATCCCTTTGTGCCTTAGGATTTCAAGGCCAAGCTCTAGGGCTCCAAATTTTGTTGCGTTGTTGGTTGAGTTCCCCATACTCCCAACATATAACCGGATGATGTTACCATCACTGTCTTTGATTACCCCTCCCATTCTTGCCATTCCTAGGTTCCCTTTTGTCACCCCATCAAAATTTAATTTGAGGAACCATAACAGAGGGGGGGGTCTAGTTGCGGTCTCCTCGTTGGAGTTGCAGATCCCGCCCTATTGTCGCATTGTTGCGTCCATCTTTTAGGTGAAAAAACTCCAGGATGCAGGAGTCTTGATTTGTGAGTTGCATTGTTTCCTTCTTGCAGTTGCGGCTCTGCACCATTTCTCGTATTTGTGAGATAATTGCATCCTTGAGATTTCCCTCTGGTAGGATTTAATTCCTAAAGATGTGTTGATTCCTCTCCTTCCATATTTCCCAGATGATCATCCCTGGCATTAGGTTCCAATAGAGTTTCACCTTTTCATTTTCATTGTAGATCTCATTCCAATTGTTGATGGTTGCGCTGATGTTGCCCCAGATTCTATTGGACTGGAGGTAGATTCTTGTCACCCAATCCCATAGCTTTGTTGTGTAACTGCACTCATCGAGGAGGTGATTGGTTGTTTCCTCCTTATCTTGACAGAGGTGGAAATGAAAAGAGCCTATGTAACCCCTTTTCCTCAGGTTTTCCCAAGTTATAATTTGGTTGTGGAGAACTAACCACTTGAACATTTTGATTTTTGGCCATTGGGGGATACTTCAGATCTTTCCCCACTATTATGTTGGGTCCTCTTGAACCTAGTCCATGATGTAAAACTGTTCTTCTCTTAAGTTGAATTCCCCACCAATTTCCCTGCCCCACCTTAATTGGTCCTCGTCCTCTGAGATTGCAATTTTCCTTTTCCCCAATTCCTCTTCCACCTCTTTCGCTAGAGTTGTGATATGATTTCTATTTTGTGGATCGAGTTTGTCCCAGGTCCCCCATCTGTCGCTATCATTTCTTGGCTTCCAGTAGTGATGGATTGTTGTTTTTCCTTGTGTAATCATTTCCTGTTGGAGCTCCTCCCTATCTGGATTTTCCATTCTGGGTTCCTGTTGCCACGCGTCCTCCCAGAATCTGGCAGTTTAACCATTTCTGACTTCCCAGAAGCTGTGTTTATGAATCCATTTATTGTTGCGCCAGGCGAGATTCTAGATGGTTGATCCATCCCTTGTGCCCATGAGTCAAATTTGGTATTGATCATTGATGTTCGGGGCATACTTGGCCTTCCAGATGTTTTCCCATGGTCCTGATTTTTCCTTGACCCATCTCCACCATAGTTTTTCCCTGTAGGCTTCGTTGGTTACCTGTGGGTCTTATAACCCCAGGATGCCTTTTCCTTTTGGTCAAGAAACCTTCTCCTAGGCAACCAGGGCCCATTTCTCTTTAATTTCAGCTCCTCGCCATAGGAAATCTTTTTGAATGGCTCTTATATTATGAAGTATTCCTTTCGGAGTAGGGAACACTGACATCATATACGTCGAAATTTCTTGTAGGACCGCTTTGGTGAGGATAAGCTTCTCTGCCAGGTTGAGATCTCTGTAAGTCCAATATTTTACCCTCTCCTACAGTTTGTTGATCACTCATTGCCACGTTTCCATTTTTCAAGCTCTATCCATCAGCGGGATTCCCAAGTATTTCGTTGGGAGCATTTTGCGTTCAAACCCCAGAATGTTGGCTAGGTTCCTTTGGATTGTAGGATTAGTGTTGAAGAAATAGATCATGGATTTGGAGTGGTTGATATCTGCCCCTAAGGCTCCCCCAAAATATTCTAATATTATTTTATAGGTTTTATCTTCCTTGACCATGGGTGTGCCATGGAGAAGGGTGTCATCAATGAACTGTTGGTGTGTGGAGGTTGGACAGTCTTCGAAAAGTTTGATTCCTTTTAGTTCCCCTGTTGCAGTTGTGCTTTTTATGCTTCTACTGAGCCCTTCCATCATCAGAATGAACAAGAAGGGGGACAACGAGTCTCCTTGTATGATGCCTCTCGAAGGCCAGAAGGGTTTTGTTGGGGCTCCATTAATTAGGAGCGAGTAGCTTGCTGTTGATACTAGATTGACAATCCATTTGATCCAGTGTTGTTCAAACCCAAAGGCTTCCAGTTTTTTGGCCATATAATGCCAGCTAATCTTGTCATAAGCCTTCACCAGGTCAAGTTGGATTATCATCCCCCCTCTCCTTTGGATTTTTAGCATGTGTATAAGTTCATGTGCATGGATGATGTTATCCAGTATTTGTCTTCCTTCTACGAAACCCGCATGCTCTCATGAAATCAGTGTGGGGAGGAGTGGTTTCAGTCTATTGGCTATGACTTTGGAGATTATCTTGTAAACAACATTGCATAAAGCTATCGACATGTAGTGATTTGGGGTCCTTGCTTCATTTTCTTTTGGGATTAGAGTGATCATTGTGGAATTTAACGCTTTCAAGATGGAGGCCAAACATCTGGAGTCTTCCACCACCCCATAAACATCATGTTTAACCACTTCCCAATAGGCTTTGAAAATTTCCACTGTGAATCCATCTGGGCCTGGGGCCTTTCCATTGGGCATCTCCTGGACCACATGGTTGATTTCCTCCTTTGTTATGGGTTTGTTTAGATTGACATTTTGTTCCTCTGTGACCATCTTGGGGATGTGTTGAGTTATCCTTTGTATGGCCTCATTTCTATATTGGTTGGGTTCCTGGGATATCCTCTGGAAGTGATTGACCAGTGCATTTTCAATTTCCTTATGGGATTCTCTTTCGATCTCATCCTGATCCCTAATTTTTAGGATTTTGTTGTGGGTTCTTCTTGCAATGGTGGTTCTATGAAAAAACTTGGTATTCCTCTCCCCTTCCTTTAGCCACCTGATTCTGTAATTTTGGCACCAAAGAGTTTCTTCCTGCTGGCATCTGGCTTCCCATTCCTAGGTCATTTGGATCTCTTCTCTTTTTCGATCCTTTGTGTAACCCTAGTCTATGTAGAGTTCCTGGAGTATCCTCATTCTATCCTCGATATTTTTTTTCTCTTGGTTTATGTTCCCAAAGATTTCCTTATTACACTCTTTGAGTTTTTGTTTGATGTACTTAAGTTGCTTATAAAGTTTTAAAATCCTTGTCCCTTGATCTGGTAATTCCTCCTGCCACCATTGGTTGGTGTGCTCCTTGAAGGTGGGATGTTCGATCCAAAATTTCTCAAATCTAAAAGGTTTGTTCTTCAGAGTAGTTTGGAAGTTTTCTTCCAATTGGACTAGCCAATGGTCTGAACCCCCCCAAGGAAGGATGTTGAAATATAAAGTTATTCCTTGCAGAATGATGGATTCCGACACCAAGAATCTATCTAGCCTTGTAGCTACTTGGTAGTGATTACTTCATTTGTTATTCCAGGTGAACTGGCCATTGTTGGTTTGGATGTCTACCATCTCCATTGCCTCAATGAAATATTAGAATTCCTCTGCATCTCTATCTAGTCTCCCGATGCCCCCCTTTTTTCTCCTCAAGTGTCATGATTATGTCGAAGTCCCCTACCAGGATCCAGTGGAGGTTGTGGGATATGGCCTTTAGATTTTCTAGGTCTACGATCATTCTCCTTTTTTCCTCCAACCTCTAGGGACCATGCACATTGGTGCATAGAATCGCCTCGGTGTTACCTATAATTTGCATGTTAACCGAGAGTGTGTGTCTTGTAGCTTCAATTGCTAGTAGGTTCAATGATTGTGGGTTCTATAAGGTGAGTATATCTCCTGCCATCTGTTGGTCTTTGAAATCCAACATCTAGTACTTGCTCTGTTTTTTACTGATTGTTTCCATTCTGTCTACAATGCATTTTGTCTCTTGAATGAAACAGAGGTCAGGTTGTTCCTTCCTCAGTCTATTTTTAAGTATTCTTTTCTTTTGTGGGCTATTTAGGACTCTTATATTCCATGTGATAATCTTCATTTAAACATGCGGGGGGGGAGTTGGGAAAGAGTTTTTTTATCTTACCTGAATTTATCAGAAGGGCTCCTAGTTCTTGTAGGGCTACATTGTTTGATTTCCTGCCTTTCTTCCACCTTGTCTTCTTCGGTGAATGTTTTGGGTTCCCCTCGCCTACTTTGATTCCCAGGTGTCCTATATTATTGTGCATACGCTTGATTCCTCTATATTTTTTTTCCTCCCTTAGAAGGAAAAGGTATTGGATACGATCTAGTTTCTCTACTGGCACATTATCTATTCCCTGCTTTTTCCATTGCTCCAGGATGTTCGGGAGACCTATGCCTTCCCTTTCCACAATGTATTTGATATCAGGATCTTTCATTCCTACATTGATTGGTGTAATATCTGGATCTGCATCTACCTCCTGCATTGGGGTATTGGCATCTTCGATTCCTCCTTCCATAAGACTTATGATACCTCCTTATTCACTCTTCTTGCCCAAAATATTGGTGTTCTCCTAAGTTTCTTGTTCCCTAGATACTCTATCTTTTGTATTTTCCTTTCCTCCTTCTTCCCCTTGGTTAGCCCTATCCCATCCTTATCGTATAGTCCTGGCTTCCAGGTTTCTTTTTGTTGGGGATTTGCTTGGTTTCTTATTTTCTCTGTTTCTGTGGTTCCGTTTTACAAACCCGTCCTCATCCCGTTGTGCTTTGGTGTTTTCCATTTCTTGTTTTTTATTGAGCAGACATTCTCTGATTAAGTTTCCATGTTCATGACATCTTCTAAATCTAAATGGGATATGCTCATAATCAATGCTTTGTATCCATTCCTCATCCCTAAATTCTAGGCTTATGGCTTCCGAGAGTGCCCCCGACACATCCATCTCTATGCAGATCCTTGCATAGGATGTATATCTCCCTTTTAGGGTTGCTTCCGATGTCTTAAAATATTTTCCAAGTTTGTTCACGATTGATTCGAAGGTGGACGAAAACTAGTAGTATAGCAGTAAGGAGTAAAATCTCAGCCAGAATGGGACATTTTTTAAGGTTTCTTTCTCTGGGGAGAAGTTTTCCTTCCACGGTCGCATGTACAACCCTATTGAGGCATGGAAGTA
>ML780274.1:1160718-1177824 GCA_009831015.1 Picea engelmannii
AAAGACTCTATCCTTGTACTCCAGGTTCATAAAGAATATTGTGAAGAATCCTTTCGAACCGAGGTGGAGTTCCACTTCTCCACTTGGCTTCCATTGATATTTTATCCAGTTGTGCAACGTTCTTTCTATGGGCCATAACCCCATGAAATTGCAGATTAGTTCATGTGTCTTCATTTGGTCTTGATAGAGTTTCATTTGTGGGTCTTCCGGTATAACCGTGGGCATCATTGTTGTTTTAGGTTTGCATGGGTTGTGCCCATCTATCCCACTGGGGTTCTATGGTTCCTACAAAACCTTCTAGGTTTCTTTGGTTTCCTCCCCCACGCAATCCTTTTTTTCATGGTTGCTCTCCTGGTTCTTTTACGATCATGATCCCTAGGTGCTCATCAATGATTCTTTGAAACCAACGCCTGGTGGGCATTTCCCCTTGTCCACCACTACATGCTTGTATGATGGGGTGTCGTTCCTGCCCCCTTTGGTAACCATTTTGTACTTTGTTGATACCGCAACTGTCAAACCCTAGCTTGCGATTTTTTCAACTCCTTCGATCAACACAATTTTTTCTGTCGTGTATATTTGTATAAATACCACTATGTTATTATATTTTAAATTATTATATTATAAATTATTCATAATTCCATATTTTAAAATAGATAAATTAAAATATATTATTATAGTTTAAATTATTATCTAATAAATTATTCATACTTCCATAACTATTGTTAGAGTATATAAATTAAGATATTTACGAATATAAATTAAGATATTTATGAAATTATTTAAAAAGACTCCTCTTAAAAAAATTTCAATCATTAAAAAATACTATAACAATTATAACTCACAAAAATGTAGGTTAAGTTATAAAGGCATATTATAATGAATATATTTTTTACATTTTCATTATAATTATAATCAATATATTTTTTACATTTTCATTATAATTATAATCAATATATTTTTTACATTTTTCAATATAATTATATAAAATTAAACAATAATAATATATTTTATATATTTTTCATTATAATTATATAAAACTTAAAAATAATGAATATATTTTTAGTGAGTTAGTTTATGTTTTTTATTATATTTATAGAAAAGTAAAAATTATAATTTATATATGAACTAAATTAAATTTTGTGAGTTAGTAGGAATGATTGAACAATATGAATTATAAGTAAAATGGACAATGCAGTGCTTAGAGTCGTGGTCTTGGTTTTGTAGCTGTACATATTATCGTAACTGCAAGAATCACCTAAAACAAAGAAATCAGCAAATCAAAATCATATCGGAACTCGGAAAACAAGCAAAAGCAGTTCTTGGGACCCATTATTGTGAAATGGAGCCACACTTAACCATTGTACTGGTCTCCCCATTACCACTAGAGAACGTAGCATTAACATTGATCCATCCAGAACCGTGCACATCTTGGAGCATTGAAAGGAGCCCCAATGAAACAAGCAATAAAAACGTCATTTCCTGGATGCACATCACATGGTTAGTACAGTCTACAAAACGATCTCATACATTAGAGCAGGGACAAGAGTGGTCTTAAATCTCACCAAAGAAAGAAATATAAACTGCAACATAACTCAACTCTTACTGATAATCAAGAACCAGGAATGGATGTGAAAAACAGAGAAAGGAAGGTTACTTATATAGATATGTTGTGGGCCACAACCAGAAGCAATACAAGGAAGAAGGAGTCATCTTCAGGAGTCTGTGCTTCTTTGGGATTGTGTTTACTTGATTCATTTTTGAGACTATGTGCATATTAAGTGTCTTGTTCACTCGAGTGTCCAGTGTCATATCTAATATTTATTTTGTTCATTGAGTACAGTACCAATCAAGTCATTACTGCTATCACTTATTGGATGTCTAATGGAGAAGGACTAAATGTAGACTATTGTTAATTTAATAATCAACGCCAAAATGTCCCCTGATTTACTTATTGTAATCTAATAAAATCAAAATTCATTGTTAGTAATCTCACCTACAACGATATACTTTTGTTTGATCAGCCATCTGTCATTTCTAATTTACATCATAAATTCCATAAATTGTAGTTGGATCAACAAAAGAAAAATTAACACTTTCAACAGTGACAGTTTAACCAAAAGGCCACCTAGAATGTTAGCCTTTGATATGATTTCATTTTGTATTTCATGACAGTATCAATCCAACAAGTTAAGTCTACAAATCCTCATATCTCAGTTTATAGAACCATTTCAATAACTAGACAAATATTGAGATTGTTTCCTGGTTATGCTATTCTGAAATATGGCCTTGCTATTGATTTTATGTTAGTTTAATGTTATTGAAAACACATTTTCAATTATATTTTTAGTATTATAAAATTTCTTTAATTATTTACTTAGTCTTGGATTGGGATAATTTTAAGGATGGAAATTTATTTTAAGATGTATAAATATAAGCTAATTTTATGAGTCTTTAATATACAAAATATAAAATATTTGCGCATAGCTTTATAAAAATATTCAAATGGCTTAGAGTTATTTACTCATAATTAGATAAACAACTAACACTTTAAAAATATGTATAACTATCACTATGTTATTATAGTTTAAATTATTATATTATAAATTGTTTATAATTCCATAAATAAGGTTAGAGTATATAAATTAAAATATATTATTATAGTTTAAATTATTATATAATAAATTATTCATACTTCCATAACTATTGTTAGAGTATATAAATTAAGATATTTATTATTATTAGAGTATATAAATTAAATGCTCTGAAAGAAAAGGAGGAGTTCATTCAAACTCCTATGGGTTCATTTAAACTCCTCTGAGTTCGTTCAATCTCTTCTGGTTCATTGAAAATGATCCAAAAGCAAAGGCAGAATTCATTCAAACTGCTTCAAGTTTGTTCAAACTACTCCATCTCGTTCAAAATGATCTGATTTACAAAGGATGAGTTCATTCAAAGTTCTTTGAAATAGGGACATAACCCTACCAAAATTCCATTTGTATTTTGGCCATAAATTTTAACTTGGATGTTCGTTTTGTGCGTTCCTTATACTGTTGAAAAGGTATTTTCAAGATATAATATTTCCCAACTATATGTTTTGAGAAATTCGTCACCAATTGTCTAAATTTTTTAGGATTAATATCTTTCACCTTGTCATCATCCTCAGAGAACACAACACCTTAACCGTGAGAAGAGGAACTAGAGATCAAATTCAGGGAAGATTCTATGAAATTTCAATTGTATGGGTTTGAATTCTTATTTTTAATACTTTATTTGAGGCTAATTTAATGCCACTCATCCATTGTATGTTGAATTGTTTTGTTGATGCTTGAATCCATTAGGACCGAAACATCAACCTCACAAGGATGTAAATCCCCCTCCATTTTTATAGAGGTGGTACTTCTCTTTAGATTTTCCTAGGATTTATAAATATTCAGAATGTGGGACTTGATAGAAGTATGTCATGGTAATTGAATAATCATAAAATTTTCAATAAAATAAAAGGAAAATGTTTTTTGTTTTCTTTTTAAAGAAATTTCCTGAGAAAGTACCAAGAATCATACACTCCACACATTTAAAATAAATAATCAAAATTTCCTCACATCCATCATAGTTTAAGATAAAGATTTATGATCACATAAAATAAAAAGAAGATGATTTGCATTCATAGGAGAACTTTAACAGAGTGGACACATGGGAAACTCAAATAAAGATAATGATATATCAACCTCAAATACTTTATATCTTGAAAACAAGGTTACAAAGAACAATCGCGATTGTTCCCAAAGTAGTTCTCTTGAAATTTCTAAAAAATATATAGTCTGTTACATATTCTTTGAAATTGTAAGTGTGTTTGTCTTAAAGACTGGGATTGTGGATCCTGCGGAACATAAAATAAATAAATACAAGAAATAAGTTTTTAGAAGGAATATGGTGGGAGGTAGAAGGATCACCAAGACCTGGTAAGAAGAAAAAAGGAGTTATCAGTCTTCGGCTAAACCTTTCTAGTGAAAGAGGTGGAATAATTGGATGAAGAACTTGATAAAGAAAAAGAAGGATATGATCAACATAAACTTACTATGATGATCTCTCCTGTGCTCATTTGGTTGATGATGTCCTTTTATTTTTTTCATCAACGGTTATAGGAACTGTCTCAACTGCTTCTTGCCCTTCATTTGTCAGTTTATCGACAACTTTCTTGAACCATTCTTCGATGTAAATTTTCATACGTTCCACGTTGATTTCATGTTGGATTTTAATGTTGCACATCTCACCCTCCAAGTCTCAGAGATTGAGGGAAATTCCATGTAATGCTTCTTCAATATCCTAATTTTTTACGGAGTAATACATTAGCTAGTTATCTATGGCTTTCTCATCATATTCAATTATACCATAGAAATTTTCAATTGACAATCCTTCAAAAATATGAGCTTGCTCATCGAACTGTTGTTCTGTTAGGAATAATGAGTTGAGGATCAACTCGGGATCTTGGACTTCGTTAGTGCTTCCAGATAGTTCCACCTCCATAATCCTTTTGAATAGCTCCTCTCCTTGTTATGGCTTGGATGCACGCTTGAACGATGTTGTTCAAATTATTTATTTTTTTCTTTCAAGCGGGCATTCAGTTGCTTGATCCGACTTGGAGAGGGAAGGTCCTACTCTCTTCTCTTCATCTTTGACATGTTGGAAACTTTAATACCAAAGGGTACCACCGCGTCAATTTAGAAACCTTCTTCATTTTTTAGGTCGACTTGTAGATACTCATGGAAGGCATGTGCCCTCGAGCCAAAAGAAATCATGTTCTTTGAAATTTCCTAAACTTTTGTGATCGGTGCCATTCTTTAATTGATATTGTTCTCCCCATAGCTCCTTGCTGATGTGAGTAAGATTGAGGATCCTTTAAATTTGGTTGTGGGCGTGGTGGGTCCGACAATTTCCAAAGGGATGGAAACAAGTGGAAGAGGCATCAAGGTATCTTCCAATTTCTTAATCTTTTCCTTTATATTTATATTTTTCTCTTTGATACCACCAATGGAGTCGCCCAGTCCATCGCCAATTTCTTTATGGATTCTAGAAATCTAGGAAGGCCGCATATTTCTTAGGTTAACCTCTGAATGAGATTTCCCCTTTTTATTATTCACATCACTCTTCTCAATAATTAATTTCTTATCTTCGTTGTCAAAGAAAGCACTCTAAAATACAAATGATTCTTCTTCATCGAATATCTCATTCTCAACAATTTCTAACAATTGATTCTAGTGGTCTGCGCCTCCTCGTTGATCAATGTTAGGAAACATTTTTTCAATGTTAGACTCGAGCTCCATATCTTCGAGGGAGAAGCTATTGATCTCACTTTTGATGTGATTCTCTTCTTCCTCTTGTACAATATTCTTCATCTTCTACCCCAGAGGCGGTTTATGTGAGATTTCAATTTTTCTTAGAGGGGGGTTCTTGTCTCATCCTCCGAATGAAATACTATTGATTACATTTTTAGATAGGTGGGCCACTAGAGCACTGCTCCAAGGTGTTTTAGTATTAGGAGTAACAGTTGGGGACTAGTCACTCTTCTCGTTGGGACCCTTTCCTCTCTGTGAGTGAGTGTTGGCTCTAGGAGTTTCAACATTTTATAGAACACTTGAAGTGAAAGAGATATGGGAAAATGGTATTTGAGTTGAATCATCTGATGAATTGGTATATACTTCTCAGCGCACCAAGAAATCAGTTCCTTGCAGTCAAAAACTTCAGGAACACAACCAACATGAGCAATTTTGGACATCCAGATTACTTCCTTCTGAGCAGAAGGGGATGAATAATAAGAATATGCTCTAGACCATTGAAAGTTTTGGTCCTCTCATCCAAAAATGTTCAAAGTATATCCGAGGAAATATTGTCGAGTTGTTTCTTCCATAATTTGATGAGAGATTTCTTTTAATCCAGATAATGCTTGAAATGAGCGCTTGAGAGATATAATATAACCTTTCATGAATCGTGCTTTAATGTTCTTTAATGAGAAATATCCTCGATCCCTTCGCCTAGTAATGACGATATTTATGGAACTTGCATGTTGATTTATTATCATTAAACCATACTAAATGCATATTGGGAAAAGCGCGAAGGTGGTGGGGATGGGTGAGAGAGAATAAAATTTGGGATTTTTGTGAACCTGCCAAACTAGGGACCCGCGAACCCATCGTTGCAGAAGGTTGAGAATTGGATAAGTGTTGTAATGAGGTCATTCGGACTCAATATAGGAGAGATGAGATACTTAGGAGCTTGGGGATTCCAATGGTCCAAATATAGATCGCAGATCTCTTGGGTACAAAATGTATGTCACAGAACAAGGGATATGAAAGCTTGAAACCCACCAACCCGGGAGCCCGCGATTGGAGAAATGACTAAGTATAGGATAATGTGGTGGTTAGTTAGACTCATGATGTGAGAGTGTGGAAGGATATGAGGATCTGTGCATCCTCCAACCCGTGAACCCACCATTTTTCAAAAACTACTAAGTATAGTAACTAGAAAGGGAGAATAGAAGGGGAAAAGGAAAAGGCGAATTTTGGGTAAGTATATAAGAGGGAAAAGAAATGGGAAAAAGAAGTTGGGAAAATAGAAAAGAGGAGGGAAAGTTCAGAAGTCGGAATTGATCTCAACAATTGGCTCCAACTGTGGGATGATAACCCCTTGTGGGTTGTCAAGAATCCAGGTCCTTTCATGACCAGGTGTTTCCTCCTATCAGGCTATGGAGTCATCTTCAAAAATGAATTCTTGCAATTCTTCTTATTTCATGGAGTTACCTTCAAGTTTGACTACCTTATTATGAAAAACTGAAATGAAGAAAATAAATATATACATGCATGATCTACCTACCCTAACTTATTTGAAAGAAAGGGGAACCTTAGGTATAGGAAGATTTCTAATGGAGCCATTCAAACATCCCATTGACTTGTGAAATGGGCTCCAACAGTAAGAAAATGATTGGGGTTGCTACCAATAAATCATGAACATGAAAATTAGGAGCATACCCAAAATGTACCACAATGGGGTCGAGCAATGTGTGCAGAAGACTTGTTTGCATTGGCGAGATGACAATACTTTCAAACCAATATCCAATATAATCTACTCTTGGTTGCCCCAGAGTGTTTCTATCTTCAATCAAATGACAAATTTCATTCCTGAAAACATTATTTTTTTCTTCTTTTTCCACATTCAAAATTATTGTTTCATTGGCGATGTCTTGGCAATGTTCTTCTTCTATGCAATGGCTATCTTCTTTATTCTCAAAATTGTTTTCTTCTACCAATTCTTCTTGTTGCAAGTTCTCTTGCAATGTTTCATCATCTATTACAAGGTCGAAATATTCTTGTATATTTGGTGGAGGCTTCTCAATTTCATTCTCAAATTTGTTGCTTGAAATATCTTCATATGGAGTATATAGGAGGTTGAAATTTTATTCTTGTAATTTGGAAGTTTCATCTTCATCTTCAGCAACATGATTTGACTAAAGAATTTCATCAACTCTTTGATTAGATTCTTCTTCAAAATTAGGTATTTCATTATGTTGCTTCCATATGGGAGAGGATGGGTGGGAAACAACAATTAAAACATAAAAAAAAAAACATATGAATGCACCTTTGGGATGAAATTTTCTACAAATGAAGCTTCTAACACATCCCATCTAGTAATGGAGTTATGCATTAATGAACTATACCATTCAACATCATCCTCTCGTAGAGTTTGTAGGAATAATCTACATGTAACATTGTCTTAATTGAGGTTGAAATCATAACATGTACCTTTAAAATTAATCAAGTGTTGCTCGACATATTTCGAAGAATCCCAAAATAATGTAGAAAAAATTTCAATAGGAATATTGGGCATTTGAAAGTCTACTTCTGGTAGATTTAAAGGGGTATTATAAAATTGTCTCCTTCTTTGAGCATTTCTCCCTTTTGTTGAGTCGTGAAAAGCCATTTATGGGATTGATGAAGAAACAAAGAAGCATTATGACATTAATCAAACCCTTCATTTTGAATTATTCCGGGGAGTTCATTCGCCCGAATCTTTGGTGCTTCTCGTTTCTTTTTTATATTACCAAAAAGGGGAGACATGCTTACAATTCTCGTTTTTTTTTTCTTGAATCTTCTTCTCGAAAATTTGAGCCATGGAGATTTTTGGTTTCTCAAATATATTGAAAATAAATCTTCCCCAGTATGGTCACCAAAAATGTTGACACTTGAATCTGTTAGGATTGAAACGACAATCTCACAAGGATGTAAATCCCCCTGCATTTTTATAGAGGTGGTACTTCACTTTAGATTTTCTTAGGATTTCTAAGTATTTAGAATGTGGGACTTGAAAGAAGTTCATCGTAGTAATCAAATAAACATAAAAATTGCAATCAAATAAAAGGAAAATGTTTTTTTTTACTTTTTAAATAAATTTCCTGAGAAAGGACCAATAATCATACACTCCACACATTTAAAAGAAATAATCAAAATTTCCTCACATCCATCATAGTTTAAGATAAATATTTCTGATCACATAAAATAAAAAGAAGATGATATGCATGCATAAGAGAACTTTAATAGAGTGGACACATGGGAAGATAAAATAAAGATAATTATAAACCAACCTCAAATACTTTATATTCTGAAAATAGGGTTACAAAGAACAGTCAAGATTGTTACCAAAGTAGTTCTCTTGAAATTTCTAAAAAATATCTGGTCTATTACATATTCTTTGAAATTGTAAATGTGTTTTTCTTAAAGACTGGGATTGGGGCTCCGACGGACCATAATGAAAATAAATACAAGAAATAAGTTTTTAGAAGGAAGACGGTGGGTGGTAGAAGGATCAGTAAGACCTGGTAAGAAGAAAAAAGGGGTTATCAGTCTTCGGTTAAACCTTTCTAGTGAAAGAGGTGGAATAACTGGATGAAGAACTTGATAAATAAAAAGAAGGATATCATCAACATAAAATTACTATGATGGTCTCTCATGTTTTCATTTGGTTGTTGATGTCCTTTTATCGTTTTTATCAATGGTTACAGGAACCGTCTCAACTACTTCTTTCCCTTGATTTTTCAGTTTATCGATAGCTTTCTTGAACCATTCTTCGATGTAAATTTTCATAGGTGCCACATTGACTTCATGCCAGATTTTAATGTTTAACAACTCACCCTCCAAGTCTCAAAGATCAAGGGAAATGCCATGTAATGCTTCTTCAATATCCTGCTTTTTATGGATTAATCCACTAACCAATTATCTATGGCGTTCTCATCATATTCAATTATATCATAGGATTTTTCAATTGGCAATCCTTTAAAAATATCAACTTGCTCATCGAAATGTTGTTTTTTTAAGAACAACGAGTTGAGGATCAACTTGGGATCTTGGACTTCGTTAGTGCTTCCAGATAGGTCCACCTCCGTGAGCCTTTTGAATAACACTTCTCTCCTTGTTATTTCTTGGATGCACACTTGAACAATGTTGTTCAAGCTCTTTAGTTTTTGTTTTCAGCAAGCATTCAACTGCTTGATCTGACTTGGAGAGAGAAGGTCATCCTTTCTTCTCTTTATCTCTGACATGTTAGAAAAATTAATACCAAAGGGTACCACAGAATCAAGGTAGAAAACTTCTTCATTTTCTAGGTCAGCATGTAGATACTCATGGAAGGCATGCACCCTCGAACGAAAATAAATCATGTTCTTTTAAATTTCCCAAGCTTTTGTAATTAGTGCCATTCTTTTCTTGGTATTGTTCTCCACATAGCACCTTTCTTATGTGAGTAATATTGAGAATCCTTTTAATTTGGTTGTGGGCGTGGTGGGTTCAAAAATTTCCAAAGGGATAGAAAGAAGTGGAAGAGGCATCAAAGTCTCTCCCAGTTCCTTAATCCTTTCCTTAATGCATCGCTAGTTGCTTTATGGGTTCTGGAAATCTAGGAAGGACGCATATTTCTTAGGTTAACCTGTGAATGAGATTTTCCCTTTTTATTCTTCACATCACTCTTCTAAATAATTAATTTCTTAGATTCATTGTAAAAGACAACTCTCTTAAATACAAATGCTTCTTCTTCATCGAATATCTCTTTCTCAATAATTTCCAATGACTGATTTTGGTGGGTCTCACCTCCTGGATGATCAATGTTAGGAAACATTTCCTCAATGCTAGCCTCGAGCTCCATATATTCAAGGGAGAAGCTATTGGTCTCACTTTTGGCATGATGCTCTTCTTCCTCTTGTATAATATCCTTCCTCTTCTTCCTAAGAGGGAGTTTATGTGAGCTTTCAATTTTTCTTGGAGGGGGGTTCTTGTCTCATCCTCCACATGAACTACTGTTGATTACGTTTTTAGATGGCTGGGCCACTAGAGCACTGCTATGAGGTGTTGTAGTCTTAGGAGTGATAGTTGGGGACTAGGCACTCTTCTCACTGGGACCCTTTCCTCTATGTGTGTAAAATTCATTGGTATTGAGTACCGTCTTTAGGTCACCAACATTCTGAGTAGGATCGCCCAAGTTATTATCTTCTTCTTCTTCTCCTAGAACTGTGTGGATAAATGAATTGCTAAAACCCATTGTTAACATATGTTCCAAAATTATTTTTTTAGGGTAAAACCCTCTAATATTTTCATCATACTTGAGATTCAAGTTGTGGAAGTGGTTTGCAAATTCATCAATTTTGTTCATATTTTTGAAAACAAAGTACCCAATCTTCCAAGGCAAAGTTATGAATTGCTTTTTTGTTTCTCATGAAAAAAGTGGAGCCAGAAATTATATTTCCTTGCAACTTCTGTAACAAACATTCTGTCAGATATATGGCATGGAAGAAAGGAGGGATTTTCCTTAGAACCAAAAATCATGATAACATTGTAATTTTTCATTTTCTCCAAGCTCCCCTTTTTATCCAGGAATTTACTTGCCTGGGCGAATATTATTGGGGTGTCTTTTACAAATAACAATCCTTTAAAATCTAAGATAAATTCGTTGAAAACTTCATAAAAATTCAGGGAGAATTTGTTCTTCCATAACACTTGGTACAAAAAGGTTAGAGGGTCAAATTCACAATTCTCCTTCTTGCATATAGACAATTTAGGAAATTGACAACAATGCGCTATCACAAAAACCAAATAAGAAGCCATAAATTATTTCTTATCCTTTTTATACTGGGACAATTGGGAAGAGATTTAAATGGAAATCAACTTTCCCCAATTGCAAATGGTCTGCTCCTTTATAGTAAAATATAAGATATAAAGAATCATACAGGAAATGTTGGCAGTATTTTCTTGGCCCGTAACTCTAGTAAACAACCACACAATTTCTCGAAAGGGGTTCTTGAATAAGATGACCTGCAATCTGGTAACATCTTCAGGGATGGTCATGGGATTCTCTAAGAATTCAGGTAAGAGATCCTGGTCATTTTCATGTTTTTACAAGAAGTCCCTGCAATATTCACCTTTGAAGGTGAGTGTTGACTCTGGGAGTTTCAACATTTACAGAACACTTGAGGTGAAAGAGAGACGAGAGAATGGTATTGGATTTGAATCATCCACTGACTTGATATTTACTTCTCAACGCACCAGGAAATCAGTTCCTTGCAGTCAAAACCTTCAGGAAGACAGCCTGCACGAGAAATTTTGGGCGTACAAATTACTCCCTTCTAAGCAGAAGGGGATGAATAATAAAAATACGTTCTAGACCACTAAAATTTCTATTCCTCTCATCCAAAAATGTTCAAAGTGTCTCCGTAGAACTGTTGTTGAGTTGTTGCTGCCATAAGTTGATGAGAGAGTTCTTTTAATCTAGATAATGTTCAAAATGAATGCTTGAGAGATATAATATAATCTTCCATGAATCATGCTTTAATGTGGTTTAATGAGAAATCTCCTCGAGCCCTTCGCTTAGTAATAATGATCTTTATGAAACCTACATGTTGTTTTATTAGCATTAAACCATACTAAATGCATATTGGTAAAAGAACTAAGGTGGCAGGGACAGATGAGAGTGAATAAACTTTGGGATTTTTGTGATCCTGCCAACCCAGGGACCCACAAACCCGTCGTTGCAGAAGGTTGATAATTGGATAAGTGTTGAAACATGGTAGGTTAGACTCAATATAGGAGAGATGAGATAATTAGGAGGTCAAGGAGTCCAATTGTCCAGATGTATATCGTGGATCACTTGGGTACAAAATGTATGTCATGGAACAAGGGATATGAAAGATTGAAACCCGCCAACCTGGGAGCCCATGACTACAGAAACGACTAAGTATAGGATAATGTGGTGGTCAGTCAGACTCATGATGTGAGAGTGTGGATGGATATGATGATCCGCACATCCACAAACTCATTGTTTTGCAAAAATGACTAATTATAGTAACTAGAAAGGGAGAATAGAAGGGGAAAAGGAAAAGGGGAATTTTGGGTAAGCATAGAAGAGGGAAAAGAAATGGACAAAATAATTTGGGAAAATAGAAAAGGGGAGGGAAATTTTGGAAGCGGGAATTGATCTCAATAGGTTCCAAGTACCAATTTCAATGGGAGGTTGTGCTCAACATCCTAACAGTGTGATATATAACCAAGGACGATAAAGCAACAACAAAAAAATAAATTGTCACAACAATGGAGACAACAAAGGGAATCAAACTCAAATGGATAAATAGGGAGTCTGAACCTTACAATGATCGAATCTCCTAATTCCCAAGTCAATCATCATAGTGGATGATTTGCACTATAGTTGAAATCTATGATGGCCCACCAGTGCTAGAAGACAAATTCAAAATGTAACTATTGTCTTTGTTATCTCATCATTACAAAGGAATTCAAGACAAAGGATGGTAAATTAAAGGTCATGGGGGAAGGAGGAAGGACAAGAGTCATGTTGAGCTTCAATAAATACTAAAATTGTATCCAAAGAAAGGGCTTTTTTTCTCTTCAAGCGTTGTACATTTTCTAAACTTTTTTGGGAGTACGATATTAACTAAAATTGAGGATCCTTCCTTGGGGCTTTCATGTACTATCACATAAAATTTTAATGAGGAGAAGCCGGTTTGGTCAAGCGTTTTTTTTAAGAACTCTAATTCTCATGTTAGACATATTATGGATTATTTCTATGTGTTTTTCTTAGAACTCGAGTTGTGTAAGGATGTACTTCATATTGTATACTATTATTATGTACGATGGTTTCATTCTTATTTTTTTTCTTCGAAGAATGTTTGTCTAAATGCATGAGCATAAAACTGTAAATGATTGTACTTGTATTTGCTTATTTATGTTATTTTATTTTCTTTGTGTGAAGTATTTATCGATCCCTCAACTAGAGAATGGTTGTTCCTATGTTTAATTTATAGTTACCTTAGTTCCATTAATACACATGCATCTTTTATTAGCTTCATTTCATTATTTATCTTATGAAACCTTCAATTGGTGGACCAGACCACAACTGGTAAAATGTAAACCATAAATGGTTTTCAGGCCAGAATCTGGATGGTTTCCCTATTCCAAACAGTGAGAGTTGTAATTAGGACTTCTTTTCAGGGGTAACCCCTACTATTGACATAGGGATATTTTTCCTGTGTCAATAGTATTGGTGCTACAAGGAGGGTCGGATGAAAATCTTTCCCATGTGGAGCCATTTCACTTAAATTTTAACCATCCCATGGCTCCTCTCCATATATGTGCATGGGATTACCCTTTGATTCTTTCGATACCCACCCAAGGATCCCAGTCAAGATAGTTGTTCTCTTGTCAAACTCAAAATTTGATGGTGAAGGGAATGTCTATGCTTACACATATCTTAATCAGTTTAACGTCACTCTAAAAAATATTAATTTTGTCTGAGACAATGAAACATGTTGATTGTTCATCCTCACATTTGAAGGGAGGATTAAAGCCTGGTTTATGGAATTTCCAGTGAAATCTATACATAGCTGGAAACAAATCATGGAAGTCTTTATCGTTTCTCATGTAGATTGTGTTTATGATTAACTCTTTAATGAACTCATGGAAATACATAGGCCTGGAAAATATTTTGTGGATGACTTATTTGAAATATTCATGCAAATTTATTGCAGATTTCCTAAAAGTGACAAACCCTCAAAACAATAAATCGTCGATTGGTTTTCATTTATCATCTCTTCTCCTAAAGGGTGTGATCTGGGTGCTCAAATCAACTCTCATTCACAAGATTCAGATCTAACCTTGAAGTATAAGGGGTACATGATATCAAACCGACACTAGACAAAGATATGGGGGAATCCTTATCAAAAATGTTAAATCCCTTAACCCCAGAGTGTGAACCATCTATTGTCTCCCCTTCAAAAAATCATGAACATACTTTGGTCTATGATGAATTTCCTATTGAAGAAATCACATCATTTTAAGAATCCGAAGATATTCATTCTCTTTATACAAAACTATTTGATTCTAATGACTCACATGATCACCCACATGTTTATCATGCACTGCAACCTATGCACTTTTCTTACAAAAGAACATAAAATGATAAATCAAAACAACAAGATTTCCAGGTTGTGACCGATCAAGAAATCATTCTTCATGATTGTCTATCCAGGATACACAAAGTTATAAGTCCTTTCCCATTTTTGGAACATGATGATTCACAATTTGATCTCGATAATCTTGTTTTCGATGACTACTTTGATATCCTAGAATTGAATGTGAGTACTACCCTATCATCTATTGGTCCTACACAATATGAAATTTCTTACCTTTATGCAGTGATGTTAACAACAAAAAATTTAAGGTATGTGCAACACAATGAGTTTGCATATCCCCATGAAGAAATAACAACAAATGAGTAACCTATCACCATACAAACAATATGAAACATTGAGTTGATCCAAGAAACACCATCACCTAAATTTTCTCTAGAATTACATGCCAATATTCAAGGGAAGATGCATTACTCATCCTTGGATGCTATCTTACTACTCCAACACTCTTCACATGTTTTTAATAATATTATAGGAGAAGTCTCAGAGTCATATTTCACACAATGTTTCCCTCAAACTATCAACTATCATCTCTCTCCTCAGCATGTGGGTTATGTGAAATGTAGGTTTGGGGAAACTTTCTTGGATAATGAGGAACCTTGGTTTTGATCACTGATCATATCAGGTTCTCACTATTTTTCTTCTACCCATGGAATGAGTGATGACATTCATACCAAGACTCTCTTACAAGGTACATTGCACATAAATTTCATTCATGGGTCTCATCAGGTATGTCACCATTTTCCATTTCCTTCCAACAATCCTAGGCTAATCATTATAACTTTTATGATGGAATTGAATCTTGGTTTGAGGAATCCTACATGTCTACATTTCCCATGAACCATAACGCTGCCAAACTTAACATGTTGGGTGGAGGTTCTCCTGAATCGATTATTCCTATCCTTGATTCCTCACCACTCCATTTTATGCAATTGACTTTTGAAAAACATGTAGTTGGAGGTTTGGAGTTATTTATTGTCTACACTAGCATTATACTTTCACTTAGCCTTCTTTTAGCTAGTATAGCATAGAGTAGGAATATGAGTAGCATAGTTAGTTTTATTCCTTTCTACCTACATAGTTTAAATGTTTTCTTTCATTTTCGTTTGTATAGCATATATCTGGATTTGTCTTGGTTTCTTCAATAAAAGCCAAAAGTTGTTGTTAGTTTAGTTTGTAGCTTGCAATAGCTTGGTTTAGTCTAATTTTCTTTTTATAAAAGATTTATTCTTTTCATTTGATGAATTTCATTTTTTTTGTTTGACTAATATCTTGGATTAACCTTGGTTATATAAGGAAACCTTGAGAAGAATTCTCTAAGAAGTCCAACTAGAAGATTCATTTGTTTCAGTGGAATTCACTCTAACGTTGACATCTAGTCAACTCATTATCCTAAGTTTTTGAAAGAATATATGTTCAAGAATACTTTGCAGCTTGGGGAACATGGAAACCAAGTTGAAGGAACCATATCAATCATCCATGGCCTTACTGTCCATAATTCACAATGATTATGCAAACCTTACTGAACAATGTTTTGATGGCTATATTTCTCACAAAGGCTTATAGACCAATGATCAATATGTTGGTATCTTGGGTTCATACTCTTGGTTCTCTAAACAAATACCGATGATCTACAACTTCGTTACAAGAATTATCTTCGGGTATAATTTTTGACAAGCCCGAATCTTTTGTGATGGAGTTGATTCTAAGAATGAAAAAGGTAGATTATTGATTTGTTCGGAAGAAATTCAAAATTTTATAGAAGATTTGGACCTATGTACCTTAACTCTTTCATAATGGTGTATGTTGAGTATGGACATTGAAGTGTTTTTTGTTCTATCAAAAGGTTGTGCCTGAGACTTTAGATTGCAAAGCACATCCACACAAACATTTTGATGTTGTTTGTTGCACTTCTTGAGTTTAAGGTCGTTCTCTTTGCCTAATCATCTCGAGTGACAAGATAGATATTGGTTCCTTGGTCCTCCATAGTCGTTTTCTACCCGCAAGAGAGATTCGACTTGATATACTAACATTCAAGATAGGTCTACTATGTTTCTCTATTGGAATTGTGGCAACGGAAACTAGTAAGACTCACATTGCAATTTCATACATGTAACATCCCGCTCTGGCGCACTGACAAAAACTTATTCTTTGAGGACACTTGCTCGCAAGTGATCTGGATTTTTATGATGATGAACCACTCAACCTTGATAATGATGTGTCATGATTTATGATAGGATGTTTTACTATTGCTATATACAGGTGCTATTGACTCAGTTTCATTGAGTGTGCAGGGTTTCGGACCTTGAGGATGCAGAGGCATCGATGGAACTCCCTTGGACTCCAGATTGAGTCAGGGAGTGGGCTATTTGAGTTGTTTTCATTTACAATGATATTGTGTGGTTTTGATGATATACTATTGATTTCATGATATGTTGTTGACATGATCTTACATGATGGTTGATGATGCAGGCTGACGATAGCTTGCCGACCAGACTCACATATGGAGTAGAGGGGCCACACACGAGTTCCAGAGAGATTGAGGGAGAGGTGTGTCAGCAGCCCTGCCACAGCCTATTAGCACTCCCGCCGTG
>ML780274.1:1188864-1204915 GCA_009831015.1 Picea engelmannii
GAGAAGAGGATGAAATCTTATATGCCACAGCAGAGGAAGCTGAAATACAATCTTTGAAAAGTTATACCAATTGTGATAGTAAATCAAACACACAAAATGAGTAGGTGGATAAAATATTGGACTAGAAAACGATGATTTGGCAATAATGGGCCTTTGTTAGAATAATTTCCATATGAAGTATACCTACAGAAAAAGGAAAATAGTTTCTACACGTTACGCAACTTTCGCGTCCATAGAAAATTTACATTAAATGAGGACAATGCCATACTGCATATCGGCTAAACCAAAAAAAAAAATTGATATCAATCATTGACAAGAAACGAAACAATCTCATTTGTATATGTCCATGCTACCCAATGAGGATATGAATAGAGTTGTGCAGTTCCATGGCAAATTGAACTCGAAGTGCATAATATTGTTCAGTCCAGGAATGAGAAGCATGAGGACAGACCTCATACAAAGTATCCAACTGTTAATAAATTAGGTCCATCCTTTGAGCTGTAAAAATGGCTTGCTCCTCTGAACGGAACCATCAAGCATTTTCAATAATATTGCAAATTTGTCATTGTTTGAACTCCATTAAGTTAAATGCTGACACTCTTTTCTAGAACTAGTAATGTTATAACATTGTTAGGTCAATGTCATCTTGGTTGATAGTACTATCAGAAGAAAATGTTAATAGTGATCTTGGTTCATTGTAATATAGTAATCGACAAATTTCTTAGTGCCCATTTGGGGATTTGGTTATAGATGGGATACAATGCCCAATCTCCGCTCATTTTTTCTTGTCTTGTGTTTGGTAGAATTTTTTTCATGTGCTTTCGTACTATAGTTCAAGGTTCTCATGGGCCCAGTTTTTGAATTATGGTTGGATGATAGATTCTGGATCTTAGCAATTTTTCTATGAGCTTAAAGAATATACAAGACATGCTTTTCCTTTTAATGTAAGCTCTGTGAAGCAAATGTAATATGTAGCTCATTTTAGCACTTTTACTTGATTGATGAAATTACCCAAATTATTCTTCAAAAATATTTTGAAGTAAAAGGATATATGCTAGGTGAAGTCCAATGGGACTATGATATCAACCACAGAAAATTAAAATTAAAATTCATCGTTGTTATACTTACGATGAAGTTGATAGTACAATAATTTTACTTGAACAACCCTCCATTAATTTTTCTGTATCTTTTCAATGCTTCTCTTATGAAAACACATCCTGGAAAGTATAACTGTGACTCACTTTCTCTATTCCTTGATTGAAGAGCATGTTCACCTGTCTAATTCACTTCATAGCTACTTTTAAGACCATCAATGGGGCTTTGTTAAGACTAATTCTTGCTTCCTAAAATTTCCCTCCCATTTCTTTTTCCCCTCTACTTTCCCTTTCTGGTTACTTAGTTGTTTTTTGGAAAATGTCTAAGTGTGCGGGTTGGCGAATTCACGCATTCAGATTTCCACTGATGCTTTTATATCGTGAGTCTGGCCGACCACTTCCTCATTCCATACTCAACAACTTTTTCGATCTTGGGTTCCCGACCAGGAGGGCTCAACATTGCACTTCCATTGTTCTGCCCCGTGCAAACATCACCTAGACTTCCCTGATATACAAATTGACAACCAAATTCCCCTTTATTTTTCTCCTCTACTTTCCCTTTCTAGTTACTTAGTCATTTTTTTGAATATGTCTCATGATTTTATATCACGAGTTCGACCGAATGCTTCCCCATTCCATACTTGGCCACTTTTTCCATCGCTGATTCCTAGGCAGGCTTATTCAACATTGCGCTTCCATTGTTTCGCGACCTACAGACAACACCTAGAGTTCCACAATATACAAATTGATTGTCAAAGTTTGTCATCATGCCCTGTTCCATGTTACACATTTTGCAGTCAAAAGTTTGAAGACATACAATTTGACCATCGGGCCCTCACGTCTCCTGAGTGTAACTTGTGACCCTGTTTTGAAGCCCGACCGACCACTTTCCATACTTGGACATTTCTTGGAATCTCTTTCGTGGGTGGTCGGGTTGGCGAGTTCACAAAATGTCCAATCCTCAATCACTCTTCGCCATCCCCACCACCTTCGTACTTCTTTCTATATATGCAATTATTAAGATTTAATGCTAACAATTCATCATGTTAGAACCATTAATATTGTCATTAATGTTCGAAAGGTTGGAGGAGATCTTCCATTAATATGAATTAAACCAATATTTGTGGAGGGTTATAGTATCCCTTCCGATTGTTCATTTCAAGCATCATGGAATATATTTCATGCATTGTCTGGTTGGTGGCTGCACGAAATATCCAATCCTTAATCTCTCTTCGTTGTCCCCACCACCTTCGCACTTTTTTCTAAGTATGAAATTAGTAAGCTTTAATGGTAACAACTCATTATGCAGGAATCGTAAAAATTGTCATTAATCAACGAAAGGCTCGAGATGATCTCTCATTGTTATGAATTAAACCAATATTTGTGGAGGTTTATATTATCTCTTTCAAGTGTTCATTTCAAACATCATCTGGAGCAAACAGATGTTCTCGCCAACTTATGGCAACAAATAGACAACAGTTTTGTCCAAATACAGTAAACACCTTTGGGCATGATGACCAGAACTTCTAGTGGTCAAGGGCATATTCTTACTAATTGTCTCCTTCCGCCAAGAAGAAAGTAAGGAGATGGTCCCTTGGTGCATCGATAGATATACTTCAATCCAAATAATTCCAAGGAAAATCCCATGCACAGACAACCCCCCCTGCTTTCATGGTCGACGTAGAGGTTGATGCGGTCGATTTTGATCCGGAAGAAGATGATTTGATGGACGATGATATGACGATGGATAATGGAAATGTAGACGTTTTTCCCACTCCTGTGCCCAAATTTAAATCCACCATAATGGGGGGCACTTCCCAGCTCGGCGATGGTGGCCCTAACAAGACCAAAGGAAGGGGTTTCAAAAAAGAAACCAACACTGAATCCAATAGCCACTTTACAACTCGAAAGTTTGAGTCTCTCGACTCGGATGGCGGTTTTCTTCCTCAGAGATGTATCCTTTCCTTCCATTTTTAGGGTTTTGGATTGGGTTTGGATTTGTCCCTGGTGGAGGTTGTGTCCTTGAAGTATTTGACTGTAAGGAGATGGTCTCTTGGTGCGTCGAGAGATTATTTCAAGCCAAAGAATTATTCAATTGTGGGACCACTCTCTTGTTCTCTCTAGATACAATTAACATGTTAGGGGGTGAGGACCAGAACTCCCAGTGGTGCAAGGAATATTCCTACTACTCATCCCCTTCCGCCCAGAACGAAGTAATTTGGACCTCTAAAATTGCTCGTGCAGGTTGTGTCCCTAAAATATTTTCCTTTAAGGAGGTGGTCTCTTGGTCCCCTTCCACCCAGAATGAAGTAATTTGCACCTCTGGAATTGCTCATGTAGGCTATGTCCCTGAAGTCTTTGACTGTAAGGAGGTGGTCTCTTGGTGCGGCGAGAGACCTATTTCAAGCCAAAGAATTATTCCACTATGAAACCAATCTCTTGTTTCTTTGTCACCTTAGGTCTTCCATGATATGTTGAGATTGTCGCAGCCAACATTGACCTTCATAGGATAATACTACAAGAAGTTCCTAAAAAATCATGATAAACATTTTTGTATCCATGTTCAAGAGATTTTCTATGCCTCCTGCCTGTTGTCACACTAGATGAACAACACAAAATTGTATGCATGTTTTTTTTTTTGTAACTCCTCTACCTGTATTTATGACAAATATGTTCAATGCTTCAGTGAAAATAACTTAGTCCAATGTCTATGGATAAATATATATTACCCACTATTTTTCTTATAGATATATGTTATCGGACTAATCGATAGGTGTGGACACTAACAGATCTCCCTAGATCCACCTAGATCTAGAACAAAACACACCAGAACATGACACTTTCCTTAAGTTTTAGATATTGAATTTACTAACTAAAGAGGGGTGAGTGACATACCGTTTAAATGTTGCTTCCTCTCGCCATCGCCATCCTAGCTCCATTCCAACGCTCATACAATGATGAACCTGCAAAAGAACGAAACCAACCAAAGTGATAGTAATAGCATAAACTCAACATAAACCTATGTATGTGATAAAGGAATCATACAATAAAACACAACAAGCTTTATAGGAAAGAATCATATTATTGTATCATATTAAATGTGAAAGAGAGATTACAACCATAGCCTTGATGTCATAAGGTACCTTCCAACTGTCATTCGTTCCCCACACACTTTCACTCCAAGAATTCAGAGACCATGGATCTGATAGCTACTCACAATCTATCTTGACAAAGCAAATCTCAAAGCCACTCTAACCAAGCTAATAATTCCAAGCCAACCAAAAGCTCCAAGCTAACCAAAGCTAACAAAAGCTAGCTTTCTCCATGAGAGCTCCTCTCCTTTTATAAGTTGAAGAGGATTAGGTGAGGAGGTTAGGATGATCCCACTAAATCATGAAAGCGAGTAAGATCCAAACCATTCGGATGCCACCTCACCATGGAAGTTTCTCCTTCTAGAAGATTTGAGAAAACGCTCTCTTTTCCCACGTGTAGGCATTCTCTCACCTTGTCTATAGAGCAACTTGCGAACCTCTCGCAACCCAGATATGGTGCAACCTGCGAGAATCAGGCATTCTCACACCCTGCCTATAGAGCAACCTGCGAACTTCCTTTTTTTATAGGGTTTTTACAAAGGAAAAATGCAACTTCTTTTCTTAGGAAAAGTTCTTCTCCCTTCTCTCTTCAAGAACTCAGGCCACTGACCCCTCTGAAGGCAACAGATAGGTTTACATCATTAATGGTCATAGGGATGAAGAAAATAATGTGTAACAATATACTATTAAAAAATTGCCTTGGAATCTTGGTTGGTGCTTCTTTGCTCGATTTAAAACCTCTTCTCATTTGCATGGTTTGATAGTCTCGTAATTCTTAAACACTGTATTGACTCAAGTAATTTGATCAAATATGAAGCATTGGACAATTATATGACAATGTGTTGTGTCGATAACATGAGGCTTCTATGGAAAGATAAATGAATTTCACACAGTTTCAAACCAACATTCAATTCCATCTGTAATGCAGATAGAACATAGCAACACTAATTCACAATGTGGGAGTTGGGGCCCCGCCCAAGAAGTTTCATTCTCATCTCAACCTTGTTTAGTGAATGATCTCTTATTTCCCTCTCGCTTCCTTGATTCCTTCACTCGAAAAGGAAACATATTATTGGTTTTCCATACCCCGACCTCTATTTGAGCACTTTTACTTTATTAATGAAATTATCAATTTTCTTCCTCGCAAATATTTTGAAAAAAAAATGATATATGCTAGGTGAAGTCAAATGGGGCTATGAAATCAACCACAATATTAAAATTCAAGTTTGTCATTTTTATACTTACGGTCAAGTTGATAGTACAATAAGTTTATTTCTAGATATGCAATTATTAAGATTTAATGCTAACAACTCATCATGCAGGAAGTTTAATACTTAAAATAATATTTCAAGGCAGTAAACAATGTATCAAAAACAAAATTACTCCTACAGGTTGCAATAAAAAAAAATCTTTAACAAAGCATTCGCTAACACACCCCAGTCGCCTGAAATGACCAATAGCACAATCTAAGAAATCGACCTCCCTATTATCGAATTAACAAAGATGAATATTATGGGATAAGAGAATTTTTTGTGTGTGTGTGAATTGAATTGGAAAAACTTGTTACTTATTCTACTTTTTTAAGGCCTTATCACAATAAGAATGAAAACTTATCCTAACCCACTGTTATCTACAGAATCCAAACATCAATAGCGTCTGTAAAACAATTAAACATACTTATAGCCAAAAATCGAGTTATAGTTTATATTTGCATTTTCTCACACCCTTTTTAATGATACAAGAACAATAGAAAACGAGTATGTGTATAGAATATTGGACTAGAAAATGATGATTTTGCAACAATGGGGCTTGTTTGAGACCAATTCCCGCTTACGAAAATTGCCCTCCGCTTTTCTATTTTCCCACTCTCTTTTATCCCCTTCTTTTCCCTCTTCTATACTTAACTGAATTCCCCTTTCTTTCTCCCCTCCACTTTCTCTTTCTGGTTACTTAGTCATTTTTCCGAAAATGTCTAACTGCGCGGGTTGGTAGACTCACAGGTTCACATTTCCAATCATGCTTTTATATCACAAATCCAGCCGATTGCTTCTCCTTCAATACTTATCCACTTTTTAGATCGTCGATTCCTGGTCAGGCGGGCTCTAGATTGCACTTCCATTGTTTTGTGACCTACAAACAGCACCTGGACTTCTACGATATAAAAATTGACTGTCAGACTCCCACATAATCCCCTCTTCTGTGTTACACATTTTGCACTCAAAAGTTCCGAGACATACAATTTGATCATCAGGGCCTCATGTCTCTTAGGGATCCCTTTTCACCCTATTTTGAAGCCTGTCCAACTGCTTTCCATACTTGTCCATTTCTTGGAATCTCTTTTGTGGATCATCAGATTGACAGGTTCATGAACTCTCCAATTCCTAATCGTTGTTTCCTGTGCCCACCACCTTCGCACTTCTTTCCAAGTATGAAATAACTAAGGTTTAATGCTAACATCTCATCATGAAATAATTGTAAAGATTGTCATTAATGAGCAAAAGGATCGAGGAGATAGGCACACTAACTATCCCTACACAACTTGTCCAAAAACATGCAGAAAAGATATTTCCAGGTATTGGGATATCTATTGAAAATTTCAATATATTAGCTAAAGTGAGTCTGACCAATCATTTCCCTATTCCATACTTAGCCACTTTTTCGATTGCGGTTTCCCATACAGGCGGGCTCAATATTGCGCTTCCATTGTTCCGTGACATGAAAACAACACCCGGAGTTCTGCGATATACAAATTGATCGCTGGACTACCCCATCATGCCCTCTTCCGTGTTACGCATTTCGCACTCAAAACTTATGAGACATACAATTTAACTGTCAGGCCCTCATCTCTCCTGAGTATCCCCTGTAACCCTATTTTCAAGCTCGACCGACCTCTTTCCATACTTATCGAATCCTTAATTGTTCTTCCCCGCCCTTTCCACCTTCGCACTTCTTTCTAAATATGCAATTAGTAATATTTAATGCTAACAACTCATCATGCAGGAACCGAAAATATTGGCATTAATGAGAGAAAGGATTGAGGAGATCTCCCATTAATATGCATTAAACCACGATTTGTGGAGGGTTATATTATCCCTTCCAAGTCTTTGTTTCAAACATCATGGAATGTCTTTTGTGGGTCGTCGGGTTGGCAATTTCAGGAAATCTCCAATCCTTAATTTCTCTTCATCATACCCGCCACCTTCGCACTTCTAAGTATGCAATCACTAATCTTTAATTATAATATCTCATCATGGAGAAACTGTAGAGATTGTCATTAATGAGAGAAATGCTCAAGGAGATCTCCCATTCACATGCATTGGACCAAGATTTGTGGAGGGTTATATTATCTCTTCCAACTTTTCATTTCAAACATTGTCTAGAGAAAACAAACATTCTCGTAAACTTATGGCAGCAGCTCGACAATAGTTCTATGGAGATATAGTGAACATCTTTGGGCGTGAGTAATAGAACTTCTAGTGGTCTAGGGCATACTCTTACTACGCATCCCCTTTCTCCCAGAACAAAGTAATTTGGACCTCTAGAATTGCTCATGCAGGTTGTGTCCCTGAAGTTTTTGACTGTAAGGAGGTGGTCTCTTGGTGCGCCAAGAGATATATTTCAAGACAAATAATGATTCCACTGCGGGACCACTCTCATGTTTCTCTGTCACCTCAGGTCTTCCGCAAGATGTTGAGATTGTCGGAGGCAACATTGACCTTCAGAGGAGAAGACTGTAAGCAGTTCCTGAGAAAGCATGATAACAGGTTGGACCTCTTGCCTCAATTCCTGGAAGACCCGATGACAGTTCCTGAAGATATCACAAGCTTGCAGGTTAGTTCGTTAGAAATCCATTCCAGGAAATTGCCTGGTTGTTTACAAGAATAACAGGGCAGGAATCCACAACAAGCATGTCCCGCATGATTCTTTATATTTTTATTTCACAATCAAGGAACAAGATATTTTTTATTAGGGGAAGCTAATTTCCATTGAAATATGTTCCCAATTGTCATGATTTAAAGAGGAGAAGAAATTTTATATGTTATCATACTTGGTTTTTGCGATAGCGCATTGTTGTCTGTTTCCAAAACTGTCTGTGTCCAGGAAGGTAAACTATGAACTCAACCCAATAATGTTCTGGTACCAGGCCTTGTGGAGGCACAAGGCCTCCCATTGCTTTTATGATATTTTTAATGACTTTGTCTCAGTTTTCAAATATTTATTGTTAGGAAAGGATGCTCCCTAGATGTTTGACCAAGAAACCAAGTTTTTGGATAGGAAGGGGACACTTGAACAAATGGATAATTACAGTGTAATAATGATTTTTGGCTCCAAGGAAAATCCTTCTTTCCTTCTATGTCACATTACAGACAAAATGTTTGTTACAAAAATAGCAAGGCAATACAACTATTGGTTGCATTGTTTCCATGAGAAGAGAAAAAAGTAGTTCATTCCTGTGCCTTGTAAAGTCGGGGACTTCATGTTCAAGAACATCAATAATATTGACGAATTCCTAGGCCATTTTAACAACTTGAACCTAATATATGTTGAAAGGCTAAGAGAGTTCAACCCTAATGGGATTTTTGTTGAACATTTACTAGCAGTTGACTTCAACAATTATTTTATCCATACACACCTAAATGAAGATAGATACAATGATGAAAACACTCATTCTCCTAAGGCTAGTGACCTAGAGACATTGCAAAGAACCACTGAATTGCACAAACAACAGGGAAAAGGCCCCGGTGAGAAGAGTGTCCAATCCTCGGCTACCACTCCCAAGAGTATGACATCCTAGACTATCGCTTCAACAGCCCACCCTAGTAAGAAAGAAACCAAGAACTCTTCAAACGGAGGAGGAGATAAGAACCCTCCTCATGGTAAAATTGATAGTTCTCACAAGATTCCCGTGAGGAAAAAGAGAAAAAACTTTGTAGGACAAGTAGAAGAGACCGAAACTGAAAGTGAAGACATGGAACTTGAGACTGATCTGGATAGCGTATTCTACAACGTTGATCAGCCCAGGGATGTGATCCACTATAATCCCCTAATTGAAATATATGAGAATCGTATTTTTGACGAATATGAATCCTTCGTATTCCAGAGCGTTGTTTTCGACAACGAATCTAAAAATTTAATTATTGAAAAGAGAGATTTAAGAAATAAGAAAGAAAAATCGCATTCAAAGATTAACCTTAGGAACATGCATCTGTCCCAAATCTCCTGACTTCACCGAGTAACCAGAGATGCTCTTGATGATTCCATTGGAGGCATTGAGGCGGAGAATGCCAGACTGAAGGACCGAATCAAGGAATTGGAGGAAGCATTGATTCCTATCCCATTGCTTGCTAGTCCTTTAGCAATAACCATGCCTTCCACCCCTGCAGCCAAGTTAAAATGATCCTCCAGCATCCTAACATCATGTAGAGGCTATGTGGAGAAGAAAATCAATAAAATAATGGAGCTAATCACTGAAGCCTTGGAAACATTAAAAAATCGTAGCTTCCTTTGGAACGAGGGCACATGCTTTGTAGGAACATTTGCAGGCGGATTTAAAAAATGAAGAAGGTTTCTATCTAAAGACGGTCCTCCCTTTTGGCATCCATGTCACCAACATGAAAAATATGAGAAGAAGACAATAATATCTCCCCTCCCCAAACCAGATCAAACAATTAAATGCATGTTGGAAAGAGAAAGTTAAGAACCTACATCTCATTGTCCAATCATGTGAACAAGCCATATCAAAGAAAGAAGAATTATTCAGAAAGATGATCGAAATAGACTTAGTCGGAAGTAACAACGAGTTCCAAGACCCCAACTTAATCCTCAACTCCTTGTCCTTAACCAAGCAAGTCTTCGATGAACAAGTTGATATTTTTAAGGGGTTGTCTCTAGAAAAATTTTACGGCATCCTTGAATATGGTGAAGATGACGTGGACAATTGGCTAGTAGACTATTTGGTACAAAATGAAGAAATTGAATAGGCTCTACGTAATCTTTTTATCGATTTAAGGGAATTAGAAAATGATCTTTTCAACATAAAATTTGGCATGAGATCAACATGGCCCCCAAGAGAAGCTACATTGAAGAATGGCTCCAAAGGGCAATCGACAAGCTCACCGACAAAGGGAAACAAGCGGTTTCCACGCTTCCAGTAGTCGTCGATGAGAGAAATAAAAAGGCATCAACAAGCAAATAGCAAAGGGGTGGATAGATACCATCATAGTAAGTCTATATTGATCACATCCTACTTTCTTTTCAATCCAGTTATTCCACCTCTTTAAATAGAAATGTCTAACCAAACATTGATAACTTCCTATTTCTTATTTTCAGGTCTTGCTCTCTATCATCACCCACATCTTCTTTCTACAGTCCTATTTCTTGTACTTATTTATTTTATGGTCTGTGGGAGCCCCAATCCCAGTCTATATGACAAAAGAATTTAAATTTCGAGTAATATGTAACAGACGTTATTATTTTTTGATAAATTACAAAGAAAACTACTTCGGGAACAATCTCGACGGTGCCTTGTAACCCTTTTCTCAAAATGCAAAATTAGTTCTCTTTATCCATGTTGGTCATATTCTTTTATTTTTATGTGCTCATAAATTTTTATCTTCAAATATGTTCGATGTTAGGAAATTGTGTTTATTTAATTTGAATGTTTAATGTGTGTGATTTCTAGTCCTATTTTCCAAGAACCTTTATTTCAAAAAACAAAACAAAAAACATTTTATATTGTTTTGTATTTCTTTAAGTCATTACGAAGAGAATTCTCTAAGTCCCACATTTGAAATATACACGCCCCAATAAAAACTTAAAGAGGAGTGCCACATCTATAAAAATGTAGTAGGATTGACATCCTCATTAGGTTTTCATTTCGGTCCTAACAGATTCAAGTGTCAACATACTTGTAAATACATCTGCAAGAGTATACGTATAAATAGAAACCTTCGAAATTTTTTATCATTGCCAAAAAAAAAATCAACTGGATAGACATGTTGCCAATATATCATTTGGTACTATATTGAGATGCCCAATTGGTACTATAAAAATATGCCCTCTTCCTGGAGAGAAATTGTAGATCAACCTCTGCAATTATATAGAAAAAACTAGCAAACACAAAGGTCACTCAAGAATATCAAAGAATCTTCGACACTGGACACATTTTCAAAAAACATTGTGTTTGTTTCTTTGCCACTGCATATAACTTTATTTATCCTAACACATATAGAGACACGCAAGCCAAATGATCTATTTAATAGAATTAAATGGATGTTGCTTACTTTGTCCATGGGAAAAATTAAAGAAGTGACTATGGAAATTGTACTTAACTCTAAATATTGGGATGAAAGTCAGTTGGAAGTATACAAAGATTATTATGAATAAATTTCATAAATACATTTAAGACACAAAACATACAAGGTAGGAACGGAAATTTCGAACATGGCAAGTCAGACTCCAATGATATATCAAGTTATTCGTGATGGGGATATGTGTTCTCTTTAGTAGTTGTTTGTTGTACTATTGGTAATAGGAAAAATTACAGAATCTTATTAAGAAAATAAAAGCAAGATGGATTATGCAAAACACAATATAATTAGAATGAAAATACTTTCAAAAACTAAATGGTTTCAATGCAATAATTGCTCTAAGAGATTAACGCCCACACGCCTTCTCTTTCTGAAATGAATCCGAGTAGTCGATCAGTTTCCACTATGCCATCTGGGCGACCCTGGCACTTTAGCCTCCCTGCTAAATATTTACCGACCCGCCAATTTTAGAACTCCTCTGGCCATATTTAGCGATGGAACAAATTTCTCACAAAGTGACTTTCTCATTAATTACTTGTTAACCCCATATTAATATAATATTATGATTAACTAATTCGGGAATTCGGGACTCCGACTCTTTGGGGCTCCGGGTTTCGGGGGAACTGTGTTTGTTCTGGAATGAAAACTCCCAGAGTGACATTCTCCCGGAGTCATTTAGCAGCCTAATGTCTTATGGAAGACGTGTCGCACAGTGCCACATGTCATTTTCTGCATGGATACCACCTGTACTTCTTGTTGCTTGCCACGTGTCCGTTGCAATTTCCATTTTCCTTAGCTACTTCAGGCTTCTCATTCTCCCATGGTCCCCCCATACCTATTCATTTATTCCCATTCCAACCCGACAAGGACTACGCTGCCATGCAACACTTGTTTAAACAAACTATCTCTAATTATAATAAGTTGATATGGGAGAAAGTTTTATATATCTCTAACAACAAACAAATCAAATATATAAACACAACAACCATTTATTTAATCATTTAACTTCATATTGAAGAGCTATCTCTAATTATAATAAGTTGATATGAATTATAATAAGTTAATATGGGAGAAAATTTTACATATCTTTAACAACAAARAAATTTAATATATAAATACAACAACCATTTCTTTAATCATTTAACTTCATATTGAAGAGCTATCTTTAACTATAATAAATTGATATAGGAGAAAATTTTATATATCTCTAATTATAATAAATTGATATAGGAGAAAATTTTATATATCTCTAACAACAATAACACATTGGTCATTTACTTGTCCAATTTTTAATATGTGTTGGTCATTTACTTGTCCAATTTTTAAACATATAAAACAATAACACGTGCTATTAGATTTTTATAGACAATTTATACGTACAAATCATATTAGCATTTTTTATATCCACATCTTTTATGAGCTTGCTAAATTTTTGCTCATCCACATCATTACCAAAACACAATCTTGCTAAATTTTAGTTCTCTTTCTCAACATGGTCTTTACTTCTTTTTTTTATCTTTACATTATTTATTTCAACTATGATACATACATTTAATATTAAATAATATTTTAATACTCATTATTTATTGCTTTCTATTTTTTTTTATAAATTTATTGTTTTTTATTTAATAATTATATATTCTACATCAGGGAAAGATTATGTACAGAATTGATAATTCCATAAAAAAAATTGCCTAAGTGTTGAGAATTGGCTAAGTGTTGTAATGAGATCGGTCGGACTCAATATAGGACAGATGAGATACTTAGGAGCTCGGGGAGTCCAATGGTCCAAATGTAGATCACAGATCTCTTGGGTACAAAATGTATGTCACAGAACAAGGGATATGAAAGCTTGAAACCCACCAACCCGGGAGCCCGCGACTGGAGAAACGACTAAGTATAGGATAATGTTGTGGTTAGTTAGACTCATGATGTGAGAGTGTGCAAGGACATGAGTATTTGTGCATCCTCCAACCCATGAACCCACCGTTTTGCAAAAACTACTAAGCATAGTAACTAGAAAGGGAGAATAGAAGGGGAAAAGGAAAAGGTGAATTTTGGGTAAGTATATAAGAGGGAAAAGAAATGGGCAAAAGAAGTTGGGAAAATTGAAAAGAGGAGGGAAATTTCAGAAGTGGGAATTGATCTCAACAATTGGCTCCAACTGTAGGATAATAACCCCTTGTGGGTTTTCAAGAATCCAGGTCCTTTCATGACCAGGTGCTTCCTTGTATTAGGCTATGGAGTCATCTTCAAAAATGAATTCTTGCAATTCTTCTTATTTCATGGAGTTACCTTCAAGTTTGACTACCTTATTATGCAAAACTAAAATGAAGAAAAAATATATATACATGCATGATCTACCTACCCTAACTTATTTGAAAGAAAGGGGAACCTTAGTTATAGGAAGGTTTCCAATGGAGCCATTCAAGCATCCCATTGACTTGGGAAATGGGCTCCAACAGTAAGAAATAGATTGGGGTTGCTACCAATAAATCATGAGCATGAAAATTAGGGGCATACCCAAAATGTACCACAATGGGATCGAGCAATGCGTGCAAAAGACTTGTTTGCATTGGTGAGATGACAATACTTTCAAACCAATATCCAATATAATCTACTCTTGGTTGCCCCAGAGTGTTGCTATCTTCAATCAAATGAAAATTTTCATTCTTGAAAACATTCTCTTTTTCTTCTTTTTCCACATTCAAAATTATTGTTTCATTGGCGATGTCTTGGCAATATTCTTCTTCTATGCAATGGCTATCTTCTTTATTCTCAAAATTGTTTTCTTCTACCAATTCTTCTTGTTGCAAGTTCTCTTGCAATGTTTCATCATCTATTACAAGGATGAAATATTCTTGTATATTTGGTGGAGGCTTCTCAATTTCATTCTCAAATTTGTTGCTTGAAATATCTTCATATGGAGTATATAGGAGGCTGAAATTTTATTCTTGTAATTTGGAAGTTTCATCTTCGTCTTCAGCAACATGATATGACTAAAGAATTTCATCAACTCTTTGATTAGATTCTTCTTCAAAATTAGGCATTTCGTTATGTTGCTTTCATATGGGATAGGATGGGTGGGAAACAACAATTAAAACATCAGAAAAAACATATGAATGCACCTTTGGGATGAACTTTTCTACAAATGAAGCTTCTAATAATGGAGTTAGTCATTAATGAACTTTACCATTCAAGATCATCCTCTCGTAGAGTTTGTAGGAATAATCTACATGTAACATTGTCTTAATTGAGGTTGAAATCATAACATGTACCTTTAAAATTAATCAAGTGTTGCTCGACATCTTTCGAAGCATCCCAAAAGAATGTAGAAAAAATTTCAATAGGAATATTGGGCATTTGAAAGTCTACTTCTGGTAGATTTAAAGGGGTATTATAAAATCGTCTCCTTCTTTGAGTATTTCTACCTTTTGTTGAGTCTTGAAAAGCCATTTATGGGATTGATGAAGAAACAAAGAAGCATTATGACATTAATCAAACCCTTCATTTTGAATTATTCCAGGGAGTTCATTCTCCCGAATCTTTGGTGCTTCTCGTTTCTTTTTTATATTACCAAAAATGGGAGACATGCTTACAATAAGCAACAATTTTCTTGAATCTTCTTCTCAAAAATTTGAGCCATGGAGATTTTTGGTTCCTCAAATACATTGAAAATAAATCTTCCCCAGTATGGTCACCAAAAATGTTGACACTTGAATCTGTTAGGATCGAAACGACAATCTCACAAGGATGTAAATCCCCTTGCATTTTTATAGAGGTGGTACTTCACTTTAGATTTTCTTAGGATTTCTAAGTATTTAGAATGTGGGACTTGAAAGAAGTTCATCGTAGTAATCGAATAAACATAAAAATTGCAATCAAATAAAAGGAAAATGTTTTTTTTTACTTTTTAAATAAATTTCCTGAGAAAGGACCAATAATCATACACTCCACACATTTAAAAGAAATAATCAAAATTTCCTCACATCCATCATAGTTTAAGATAAATATTTCTGATCACATAAAATAAAAAGAAGATGATATGCATGCATAAGAGAACTTTAACAGAGTAGACACATGGGAAGATAAAATAAAGATAATGATAGACCAACCTCAAATACTTTATATTCTGAAAACAGGGTTACAAAGCACAGTCAAGATTGTTCCCAAAGTAGTTCTCTTGAAATTTCTAAAAAATATATGGTCTATTACATATTCTTTGAAATTGTAAATGCATTTTTCTTAAAGACTGGGATTGGGGCTCCAACGGACCATAATGAAAATAAATACAAGAAATAAGTTTTTAGAAGGAAGACGGTGGGTGATAGAAGGATCAGTAAGACCTAGTAAGAAGAAAAAATGGGTTATCAGTCTTCAGTTTAACCTTTCTAGTGAAAGAAGTGGAATAACTGTTATAACCCTAAAATGCACCATACAGGTTTACCTGGCATCAGGCCAACTCATGCCTCTTCCTAGCCAAAGCCATGCTGAGTAACTCCTCAAAAAACCACTCAAAACAAGAAACCCGCGCCCTAACTTCTCACTGGGCGCG
>ML780274.1:1205015-1221670 GCA_009831015.1 Picea engelmannii
AATCTCATCTATGTCATTTGATTTATGTTTTATTTCTAACCCCCTATTAGATCAGTAGCATGCATGTGTAGTCTTATCTTGATTGCAGGAAGCTTTGTAGAAGGGGCAACAGCAGCAAGGAAATAGAAGGCTCAACGGAGGATTTACTTCAAGCATCGTTAAAAAGGTGAGTTGATTCTTCCATTGTTTGCTCGAAAAGGGGTTGAGATTTTGGGTAGAAGGTTAAAAGTTAAATCTTAAGGGTCATTTTCTGCGTATAAGTTTAGAGCCCTAGCTTATTAGTCCGTAGGGTAGAATACCCAACAACAATAACTGGATGAAGAACTTGACAAATAAAAAGAAGGATATCATCAACATAAAATTACTATGATGGTCTCTCGTGTGTTCATTTGGTCGTTGATGTCCTTTTATCATTTTCATCAATGGTTATAGGAACCGTCTCAACTACTTCTTTCCTGTCATTTGTCAGTTTATCGATAGCTTTATTGAACCATTCTTTGATGTAAATTTTCATAGGTGCCACGTTGACTTCATGCCATATTTTAATGTTTAACAACTCACCCTCCAAGTCTCAAAGATCAAGGGAAATGCCATGTAATGCTTCTTCAATATCCTGATTTTTTACAGAGTAATCCACTGGCCAATTATCTATGGCATTCTCATCATATTCAATTATATCATAGAATTTTTCAATTGACAATCCTTTAAAAATCTCAACTTGCTCATCAAACTATTCTTTTTTTAAGAACAACAAGTTGACGATCAACTTGGGATCTTGGACTTCGTTAGTGCTTCTAGATAGGTCCGCCTCCGTGAGCCTTTTGAATAACACTTCTCTCCTTGTTATTTCTTGGATGCATGCTTGAACGATGTTGTTCAATTTCTTTATTTTTTCTTTCCAGCAAGAATTCAACTACTTGATCCGACTTGGAGAGGGAAGGTCCTCCTCTCTTCTCTTTATCTCTGCATGTTGGAAACTTTAATACCAAAGGCTACCATGGAATCAAGGTAGAAACCTTCTTCATTTTCTAGGTCAGGCTGTATATACTCATGGAAGGAATGCACCCTCGAGCCAAAAGAAATCATGTCCTTTGAAATTTCCCAAGCTTCTGTAATTAGTGCCATTCTTTTCTTGATATTGTTCTCCACATGGCTCCTTGCTTATGTGAGTAATATTGAGGATCCTTTTAATTTGGCTGCGGGCGTGGTGGGTTCAAAAATTTCCAAAGGTATGGAAAGAAGTGGAAGAGGCATCAAAGTCTCTCCCAGTTCCTTAATCCTTTCCTTTAAATTTATATTTTCCACTTTGATACAACCAATGGAGTCGTCCAATGCATCGCTAGTTGCTTTATGGGTTCTGGAAATCTGGGAAGGACGCATATTTCTTAGGTTAACCTATGAATGATATTTCTCCTATTTATTCTTCACATCACTCTTCTAAATAATTAATTTCTTAGATTCATTGTAAAAGACAACACTCTTAAATACAAATGCTTCTTCTTCATCAAATATCTCTTTCTCAATAATTTCCAATGACTGATTCTAGTGTGTCGTGCCTCCTGGATGATCAATGTTAGGAAACATTTCCTCAATCCTAGCCTCGAGCTCCATATATTCAAGGGAGAAGCATTGATCTCACTTTTGACATGATGCTCTTCTTCCTCTTGTATAATATTCTTCCTCTTCTTCGTAAAAGGGAGTTTATGTGAGCTTTCAATTTTTCCTAGAGGGGGGTTCTTGTCTCCTCCTCCACATGAACTACTGTTGATTATGTTTTTAGATGGGTGGGCCACTAGAGCACTGCTCTGAGGTGTTGTAGTCTTAGGAGTAACAGTTGGGGACTAGGCACTCTTCTCACTGGGACCCTTCCTCTATGTTTGTAAAATTCATTGGTATTGAGTACCATCTCTAGGTCACCAACATTATGAGTAGGATCGCCCAAGTTATTATCTTCTTCTTCTTCTCCTAGAAATGTGTGGATAAATGAATTGCTAAAACCCATTCTTAACATATGTTCCAAAAATATTTTGTTAGGGTAAAACCCTTTAATCTTTTCAGCGTACTTGAGATACAAGTTGTGGAAGTGGTTTGCAAATTCATCAATTTTGTTCATATTTCTGAAAACAAAGTACCCAATCTTCCAAGGAAAAGGTATGAATTGCTTTTTTCTTTCTCATGAAAAATGTGGAGCCAGAAATTATATTTCCTTGCAACTTCTGTAACAAACATTCTGTCAGATATATGGCATGGAAGAAAGGAGGGATTTTCCTTAGAACCAAAAATCGTGATAACATTGTAATTTTCCATTTCCTCCAAGGTCCCCTTTTTATCCAGGAATTTACTTGCCTGGGCGAATATTATTCGGGTGTATTTTAAAAATAAAAATCCTTTAAAATCTGAGACAAAGTCATTGAAAACTTCATAAAAATTCAGGGAGGCTTTGTGCATCCATAACGCTTGGTACAAAAAGTTTAGAGGGTCAAATTCACAATTCACCTTCTTGTATATAGACAATTTAGGAAATTGACAGCAATGCGCTATCACAAAAACCAAATAAGAAGCCATAAATTATTTCTTATCCTTTTTATACTGGGACAATTGGGAAGAGATTTCAATGGAAATCAACTTTCCCCAATTGAAAATGGTATACTCCTTTATAGTAAAATATAAGATATAAAGAATCATACGAGAAATGTTGGTAGTATTTTCTTGGCCCGTAACTCTAGTAAACAACCACACAATTTCCCGAAAGGGGTTCTTGAATAAGTTGACCTGCAATCTGGTAATATCTTTAGGGATGGTCGTGGGATCTCTAATAATTCAGGTAAGAGATCCTGGTCATTTTCATTTTTTTACAAGAAGTCCCTACAATATTCACCTTTGAAGGTGAGTGTTGGCTCTGGGAGTTTCAACATTTACGGAACACTTGAGGTGAAAGAGAGACAGGAGAATGGTATTGGATTTGAATCATCCACTGACTTGATATTTACTTCTCAACGCACTAGGAAATCAGTTCCTTGCAGTCAAAACCTTCAAGAACACAGCTTGCACAAGCAATTTCAAACGTCCAAATTACTCCCTTCTAAGCAGAAGGGGGTGAATAATAAGAATATTCTCTAGACCACTAAAATTTCTGGTCCTCTCATCCAAAAAATGTTCAAAGTATCTCCACAAAACTGTTGTCGAGTTGTTGCTACCATAAGTTGATGAGAGAGTTCTTTTAATCCAGATAATGTTCGAAATGAGTGCTTGAGAGATATAATATAATATTTCACGAATCATGCTTTAATGTGGTTTAATGAGAAATCTCCTCGAGCCCTTCGCTTAGTAATAACGATCTTTACGAAACCTGCATGTTGTGTTATTAGCATTAAACCATACTAAATGCATATTGGTAAAAGAACTAAGGTGGCAAGGACGGATGCGAGCATATAAAATTTGCAATTTTTGTGATCCTGCCAACCCAAGGACCCGCAAATCCATCGTTGTAGAAGGTTGATAATTGGATAAGTGTTGTGACATGGTAGGTCAGACTCAATATAGGAGAGATGAGATAATTAGGAGCTCAAGGAGTCCAATGGTCCAAATGTATATCGTGGATCACTTGGGTACAAAATGTATGTCACGGAACAAGGGATATGAAAGATTAAAACCCGCCAACCTGGGAGCCCGCGACTGCAAAAATGACTAAGTATAGGATAATCTGGTGGTCAGTCAGACTCATGATGTGAAAGTGTGGATGGATATGATGATCTGCACATCCACGAACTTGTTGTTTTGCAAAAATGACTAAGTATAGTAACTAGAAAGGGAGAATAGAAGGGGAAAAGGAAAAGGGGAATTTTGGGTAAGCATAGAATAGGGAAAAGAAATGGAAAAAATAAGTTGGGAAAATAGAAAAGGGAGGGAAAATTTGGAAGCGGGAATTGATCTCAACAGGTTCCAAGTACCAATTTCAACGGAAGGTTGTGCTCAACATCCTAACAATGTGATATATAACCAAGGATGATAAAGAAACAACAACAAAATAAATTGTCACAACAATAGAGACAATGAAGGGAATCAAACTCAAATGGCTAAATAGGGAGTCGGAACCCTACAATGATTGAATATCCTAATTCCCATGTCAATCATCACAGTGGATGATGTGCACTATAGGTGAAATCTATGATGGCCCACCAGTGCTAGAAGACAAATTCAAAATGTAACTATTGTCCTTGTTCTCTCATCATTACAAAGGAATTCAAGACAAAGGATGGCAAATTAAAGGTCATGGGGGAAGGAGGAAGGACAAGAGTCATGTTGAGCTTCAATAAATACTAAAATTGTATGCAAAGAAAGGGCTTTTTTTCTCTTCAAGCATTGTACATTTTCTGAACTTTTTTGGGAGTACAGTGTTAACTAAAATTGAGGATCCTTCCTTGGGGCTTGCATGTACTATCACATAAAATATTAATGAGGAGAAGCCAGTTCGGTCAAGTGATTTTTTGAAGAACTGTAATTCTCATGTTAGACATATTATGGATTATTTCTATGTGTTTTTCTGAAAACTTGAGTTGTGTAAGGATGTACTTCATATTGTATACTATTATTATGTATGATGGTTGCATTCTTATTTTTTTTCTTCGAAGAATGTTTGTCTAAATGCGTGAGCATAGAACTATAAATGATTGTACTTGTAGTTGCTTATTTATGTTATTTTATTTTCTTTCTATGAAGTATTTATCGATCCCTCAACTAGAGAATGGTTGTTCCTATGTTTACTTTATAGTTACCTTAGTTCCATTAATACACATGCATCTTATATTAGCTTCATTTCATGATTTATCTTAGGAAACCTTCAATCGGTGGACCAGGCCACAACTGGTAAAATAAAAACCATAAATGGTTTTCAAGCCAGAATCAGGATGGTTTCCCTATTCCAAACAGTGAGAGTTGTAATTAGGACTTCTTTTCAGGGGTAACCCCTGCTATTGACATAGGGATATTTTTCCCGTGTCAATAGAATTGGTGCTGCAAGGAGGTTCGGATGAAAATATTTCCCATGTGGAGCCATTTCACTTAAATTTTAACCATCCCATGGCTCCTCTCCATATATATGCATGGGATTACCCTTTGATTCTTTCGATACCCACCCAGGGATCCCAGTCAAGATAGTTGTTCTCTTGTCAAACTCAAAATTTGATGGTGAAGCAAATGTCTATGCTTACACACATCTTAATCAGTTTAACGTCACTCTAAAAAATATTAATGTTGTCTGAGACAATGAAACATGTTGATTGTTCATCCTCACATTTGAAGGGAGGTTTAAATCCTAGTTTATGGAATTTCCAGTGAAATCTATAGACAACTGGAAACAATTCATGGAAGTCTTTATCGTTTCTCATGTAGATTATGTTTATGATTAACTCTTTAATGAACTCATGGAAATAAGTAGGCTTGGAAAATATTTTGTGGATGATTTATTTCAAATATTCATGCAAATTTATTGCATATTTCCTAAAAGTGACAAAACCTCAAAACAAGAAATCGTCAGTTGGTTTTCATTTATCATCTCTGCTCCTAAAGGGTGTGATCTGGGTGCTCAAATCAACTCTCATTCACAATATTCAGATCTAACCATGAAGGATAAGGGGTACATGATATCAAACCAACACTAGACAAAGATATGGGGGAATCCTTATCAAAAATATTAAATCCCTTAGCCCCAGAGTGTGAACCATCTATTGTCTCCCCTTCAGAAAATCATGAACATACTTTGGTCTATGATGAATTTCCAATTGAAGAAATCACATCATTTTAAGAATCCGAAGATATTTATTCTCTTTATACAAATCTATTTGATTCTAATCACTCACATGAGCACCCACATGTTTATCATGCAATGCAACCTATGCACTTTTCTTACAAAAGAACATTAAATGATAAATCAAAACAACAATATTTTCAGGTTGTGACCAATCAAGAAATCATTCTTCATGATTGTCTATCCAGGATGCACAAAGTTATAAGTCCTTTACAATTTTTGGAACATGATTCACAATTTGATCGCGATAACCTTGTTTTCGATGACTACTTTGATATCCCATAATTGAATGTGAGTACCACCCTATCATCTGTTGGTCCTACGCAATATGAAATTTCTTACCTTGATGCAATGATGTTAACAACAAAAAATTTAAGGTATGTGAAGCACAATGAGTTTTCATATCCCCATGAAGAAATAACAACAAATGAGCAACCTATCACCATACAAATAATAGGAAACATTGAGTTGATCCAATAAACACCATCACCTAAATTTTCTCTAGAATTACATGTCAATATTCAAGGGAAGATGAATTACTCATCCTTGGATGCTATCTTACTACTCCAACACTCTTCACATTTTTTTAATAATATTATAGGAGAAGTCTCAGAGTCATATTTCACTCAATGTTTCCCTCAAACTATCAACTATCATTTCTCTCCTCAGCATGTGGGGTTTGTGAAATGTAGGCTTGGGGAAACATTCTTGGATAATGAGGAACTTTGGTTTCGATCAATGGTCATATTAGGTTCTCACTATTTTTCTTCTACCCATGGAATGAGTGATGACATTCATACCAAGACTCTCTTACAAGGTACATTGCACATAAATTTCATTCATGGGTCTCATCAAGTATGTCACCATTTTCCATTTCCTTCCAACAATCATATGCTAATCATTATAACTTTTATGATGGAATTGAGTCTTGGTTGGAGGAATCCTACATGTCTATATTTCCCATGAACCATAATGATGCCAAACTTAACATGTTGGGTGGAGGTTCTCCTGAATCGATTATTCCTATCCTTGATTCCTCACCACTCCATTTTCTGCAATTGACTTTTGAAAAACATGTAGTTGGAGGTTTGGAGTTACTTATTGGCTACAATGGCATTATACTTTCACTTAGCCTTCTTTCAGCTAGTATAGCATAGAGTAGGAATATGAGTAGCATACTTAGTTTTATTCCTTTCTACCTACATAGTTTAAATGTTTTCTTTCATTTTCGTTTGTATAGCATATATCTGGATTTGTCTTGGTTTCTTCAATAAAAGCCAAAAGTTGTTGTTAGTTTAGTTTGTAGCTTGCGATAGCTTGGTTTAGTCTAATTTTATTTTTATAAGAGATTTATTCTTTTCATTTGATGCATTTCATTTTTTTTGTTTGACTAATATCTTGGATTAACCTTGGATATATAAGGAAACCTTGAGAAGAATTCTCTAAGAAGTCCAACTAGAAGATTCATTTGTTTCAGTGGAATTCACTCTAATGTTGCCATCTAGTCAACTCATTATCCTAAGTTTTTGAAAGAATATATGTTCAAGAATACTTTACAGCTTGGGGAACATGGAAACCAAGTTGAAGGAACCATATCAATCGTCCATGGCCTTACTGTCCATAATTCACAACGATTATGCAAACCTTACTGAACAATGTTTTGATGGCTATATTTCTCACAAAATCTTATAGACCAACGATCAATACATTGGTATCTTGGGTTCATACTCTTGGTTCTCTAAACAAATACCGATGATCTACAACTTCGTTACAAGAGTTCTCTTTGGGTATAATTTTTGACAAGCCCGAATCTTTTGTGATGGACTTGATTCTGAGAATGAAAAAGGTAGATTATCGATTTGTTCAGAAGAAATTCAAAATTTTATAGAAGATTGGGACCTATGTACCTTAACACTTTCATAATGGTGTATGTTGAGTATGGACATCGAAGTGTTTTTTGTTCTATCAAAAGGGTGTGCCTGAGACTTTAGATTGCAAAGCACATCCACACAAACATTTTGATGTTGTTTGTTGCACTTCTTGAGTTTAAGGTCGTTCTCTTTGCCTAATCATCTCGAGTGACAAGATATATATTGGTTCCTTGGTCCTCCATAGTCGTTTTCTACCTGCAAGAGAGATTCGACTTGATATACCAACATTCAAGATAAGTCTACTATATTTCTCTACTGGAATTGTGGCAATGGAAACTCGTAAGACTCACATTGCAATTTCATACAACCCTATAGGTAAGGTTCCTCATTTATTCAAAGATTCATATTTTTCTTTATTGTTCCATGATAGCTCAGATCCATTCTTTTTTTATGTGTCATGAGTGATATCTCTACAAGCACACTTTTCCAGAGTGGAGTTATCTTATTCAACATTTCCTTTTTCATATCTTATAACTGTTGAAACATGCATGTTTTACATTGGCTAATAAATAAATATGAATAATTGGTCACAAGGTCAAATCAGTGATATGTGTTTTTTTTCTTATATGTAGATCTTGACCGTGGAAGGTTATGCTCATCTGAAGAGAAGGACATGGCTCAAGGAAGACACATGACCTTAGAGAATTTGACCCGATCATGAAACATGTCACCCAGGAACTTTATTCACAAACTTTCTTTTGGGATTATACCTTTAAACCCTCTACACATGATTTTTTTGAGTCATTTATGAAATTTACGAGATGAAATCAATCTCATGTCTCGGACGTTTTTTCCATGTAGGTACAAATTGCACAATTGGGACTATGGTTAACTGAAAATGTCATGATGTAGCATAAGTTTTAGAGTTGGAAGTGATACAAGGTGGGTGAATATCTTGTATGGATAAAGAAAATTAATCTAGGGGACAACTAACTAAAGCTCTTTCAAATCCTTATTCCCTAGAGCACAAAGCTGCAAAGATGAGCTGGTAGTTTTCATAAAATCATGATGAGAGATGCAATTCTTATCCATTGATAGAACTAAATCCCATAAGAATGAAAAAATATGTGTATAATCTTTCACAGGGATTAGTCTTATCAAGAGGATGCCAACATCTTGCTAGTTGGAATGCATGAACATACTTAAAAGTTGTTGGAAACACTTACATCCATGATATCTTTATTAGTTTACTTTGTTTGTTGAATGCATATATTTGATCATCATTGACCCAAGGTTCCATTCTTAAGTTGCAACAAGTTTTGGGTCGAGTTCATCTTCCAATTCTAAATACGTCTCTTCTCTTTCATTCCTCATCATATTTTCCCTTGGAGACTATTCATTCTCTAATGTTTTTTTGTCTTCTAATCCCTTATAATTTTTTATGACATACATATGTTTCACCTTCACTTTTCTTTTATAGGAAAAACCTTTACACTAGAAACAGACTTGATTCAACTCGCATCTCTTTCCTAGCTCATGAGCAGAATTAGGGGTCTTTGTTTGAATATAAATCATAATTGTTTTGGAATATTGTAATAGCATTTAAACCATGAATTAAAATAGTGGTTGATCAATGTTCATCCTTGCATATTGGATTGTGAGTAGATCCTATGTAATGGGAGAACCATCCACACACTAATTAGCTTCTCATGTGAAGGGTGAAGTGTCAAAGTATAAAGGATGAAAACCTAAAGGGATGTATTTATGTTTTAAGGTGAAAAAAATATTCAAATAAATCTCAATAGATGGTAATCATCCTCTATGAGGATAAAAGGCCACTTCTTTCCCTATCCACCAAAAGGATGGGAAAGAAAGCTTGACCATACTAAGGGACATGTAGATATATTTGCTGGGGCTATGGACGCTCACGGGCAGTGGAGCAATATATATATGCACCTAGTGAAAAACCTTTATTTATCCCAAACCTATGTCATCCCCATAACGAAAATACCAACCCGAATCATTGACGCAGTTTAAGGAAACAAACTCACCATAATTTTTCCTATATTTATAGCAGATGAGCTTCAATAGCTAGCATGCAAGCATCACCAGTGATCCCACCAAAGTGGAATCTTCAGGTAACTACTACATGTTATCTCCAAAATTTATGATCTTAAAAGTAATTTTATGACCCTCTACATTTTCTTCTTGTAAGTTAGGGAAGACTAATAGAGATTTTGGCTTCACCCATTGTGTTACCAATTGTTTTTCCCACACAACAACCTCCCTAATTTTTTCTCTTATCTTTTCCCTAAGATAATTAATTGGCCCCCCTTCTAAACTTTTCCACTGGAAATCCTATCATTCTCTCTCATGCAAATGGAAAATCTCAAGTCTCTCTTCTCATTCTATATGCTTTGCCACTTGAAAATTTCTTCATATCACTTTCGATACACAACCTTACATCGGTGTACTTCCTCCCATCTTTGTTGATACATCACGTATCAACTAGGTTCATCTCTCTCTCTCTCTCTCTCTCTCTCTCTCTCTCTCTCTCTCTCTCTCTCTCTCTGATGCACTAATTATCCACTCGTTTCCCTCTTCTGTCATCGATACCCCAGCAAAAATTGTTTACCCCTCATCAACATTGAGCATATCAATGTGGATGTTCTTTATCTCATTGGCATCGATTCTATTAGCAAGATGTGCCTTTGTCTCGAAACTTGTCCTATTCTTCTTCATCTCACATCCTTCTCGCTATGCTCGTCAGTCAAACTCCTATCATATCCAATGAACAATATTTTTATTCTTAACTGGATGACTAATCACTAATCTCCTACCTTTCCTAACGTGCTTCATGTTGCATTCGTAATTAAGTTTGTTTGTGTCACTAGTAGCTTACATTGCACATACCCTACTATCTTGTTTACTTTATGTTTCTTGATTTATGACTAACCATGATCATGAAAGTATCATCCATCATTAGGTGGGTTAACTACAACATATTTAAGGCTTGCGTTGGCTCCAAATTGCATCTTAGAATAAAATTGGTCCCCTAGCTCGCAAATAGGGTCAAGTGCCCAAAACATCAGTTGATTATTTTCATGGATTTATATATTTTTGTTACAGACACAGTACCTAAAAATTAATGGATGAACTAAAATCCTATAAAAGACAGATGACAAGGGACTCATAGAACTGAATTTGGGTAAAGTAGCAGCAAGAATGGGACCCAAACTTTCATTAAAAAACGCCTTTGGGCATAATTTTTGGCATTCTTCAAAGTTTACTTCTCATCCTTGGAATAGGATTACTATACAAATATATGTTTACGATCCCAACACAACTGATGGAATCAAAATATGAGACTCGAAAGTGCCAAAACAATCGCTAGAGAGTTGTCTCTAAAACCAACGTCATCAGTGATTACAATGATAGAAGGATTGAATAACATGTTCAATGATCTCACTAGAAGCCCCACCTTTTTCTCTCTGCATTGTAAAAAATGAAACTTCAATCGAAAATCATACGAGAAATTTATGCACTTTTAACTCAATCCTTTATTGTTTCTTGTCAGTGAAAGGATGCTTAGAAACTTTTTGATGTGTTTTTCTACACCGGAGAATATGATAGGGACATGTCTAGTTCACACTAGAGGAGTTCATTCAAAGTTCTTCGGTTCACACCGGAGGAGTTCATTCAAAGTGTTGCGGTTCACACTGAAGGTGTTCATTCAAAATGCTCTGAAAGCAAAGGAGGAGTTCGTTCAAACTCCTCTAGTTCCTTCAAAATGTTCCTCCAAAAGCAAAGGAGGAGCTCTTTCAAAATCATCAAGGTTCATTCTAACTCTTTTGGTTTGGTCAAAATTCTCCAAAAGCAAATGAGGCATTCATTCAAACTCCCTCAGTTCGTTCAAAATGCTCTAAAATCAAAGGAGGAGTTCATTCAAACTCCTTCGGGTTCGCTCAGACTCCTCTCGGCTCATTCAAACTCCTCCAGTTCATTCAAAATTATCCAATTTGCAAATGAGTTTGTTCAAACTCCTTTGGGTTCATTCGAACTCCTTCCGCTTCGTTCAAAATGATCTGAAAGCAAAGGAGTATTTTTTTCAAACTCCTCCACATTCGGTCAAATTCATTTGGGTTCATTCAAAATGCTCTAAAAGAAAAGGAAGATTTCATTCAAAATCCTCTAGTTTGCTCAAATTTATCCAAAACCAAAGGAGGAGGAGTTCAAACTCCTTCGGGTTCATTAAAAATCCTCCAGTTCGTTCAAAATTCTTTTATTTACAAAGGAGGAGTTCATTCAAAGTGCTCTGAAACAGGGATGGGACCCTACCAAAATGTCATTTGTATTTTTTCCATAACATTTGACTCATGCTTGTTTCACACATTCCTTATAATGTTGGAAAGGTATTTTCAAGATCTATGACTTCCCAATTATATGATTTGAGAAATTCCTCACCAATCATCTTCATTTTTCAGGATTAATATTTGGCACCTTGTTAGCGGCTCTTGAGAACACAACACCTTAACAATGAGCAGAGGAACCAGAGATTGAATTCAGGGAAGCTTATACGAAATTTCAATTAATTAATATTTCAGTTATATGGGTTTAAATTCTTGGTTTTAATAGTTTATTTCAGGTTACTCTTAGGCCACTAATATTTTGTATGTTGAATGGTGCCATGTACCGATGCCAAGGGGACATGATGCTCAACTTCCTCACAATGCGAACTACAACCAAGGACAATAAAACAACAAAAACAACAGCAATTATTGCAGCAGCGGGGGAATTGAAGGGAATCAAACTCAATTGGCAGAAGAAGGATTTATGATGGCCCACTAGTGCTAGAAGACAAATTTGAAATGTAACTATTGTCTTTTTTCTCTCATCATTATAAAGGAAATAAAGACAAAGGATGGTAAATGAAAGGTCATAGGGGAGGGTGGAAGGCCCACTAAAGTTATGTTGAGCTTCAATAAATACTAGAATTGTATCGAAAGAAAGGACCCTTTTTCTCTTCAAGCATTATATATTTTCTAAACTATTTTGGGAATATAGTGTTAACTAAAATTGAGGACCCTTCACTGGAGCTTGAGTGTATTATTACATAAAAATTTAATGAGGAGAATTCATTTTGGTCAAGCGATTTTCCCAAGAACTTTGATTATTGTGTTGGACGTGTTGTGGACTATTCCTTTGTGTTTTTCTCAGCACTCGGGTTTTGTAAGGATGTACTTCATATTGTAGACTATTCTTATGTATGATGGTTATGTTATTATTTTCGTTCTTCAGAGATGTTTTTCTAAATTCGTGAGCATAGAACTGTAAATGATTGTTCAAGTGTTAGACTATTGTGTAATTGCAATTGTTTATTCATTTTGTTGTCTTTGCTTTGTGTAAAGTATTTCCCAACCCTCGACAGGAGCATGGTTGGTCCTATCTTTATTTTCTAGTTACCTTAGTTCCATTCATATGCATGCATCTTAGATTAGATGCATTTCATTCTTTCACTTAGGAAACCTTCATCAGTGGATTGGGACACAAATGGTAAAACCGAAACTAGAAATGGGTGTCGGGGTAGAATCTGGATGGGTTCCCTATTCCAAACAGTGAGAGGTCTAATCGAGACTTCTTAGAAGGGGTAACCCTTGCTATTGACATAGGGAAATTTTTCCTGTGTCAATACCTTGATTTCAAGGGTTTTCTCTACATTCTATCCATTTTTTAATTCACTGCTCAATTTTCTTTGAGTAGTTCCACACATTCCCCTCTGGAAATTACCTCATCTAAAACTTCCTTCAAACCTTATGCCACTCTGGAATTTCTTTTCATTCCTTGGGAAATTCTCAACCAAGATCCACTTTGTCTCATACTCCATCTCACAAGACAATTATGCAAAATGGATTAATTCATTCCCTTGATAGCATCCCCCAAGTACATGGAAGTTCATCATATTCTTTTCATTCTTTACACATAAGTTGTTGATCCATATGCTGCAACTATTTCCAATGTAGACACAAAGGTTATCCAATATGGCAGTTCAGCCATCTCATGCACAAGGTGCTTTCCCTCTTCATCTTGGTAGATTTCCCCTACCATCTAGGCCTTTTAGTGGCCTTTTTCTTATGTGAATATTATTATTTTCATGCTCTGTAACCTTTATTACCCAGTTTCCTTTCCCCTTCACATAAAATGTAAGGATTGTATAAAACATGATGACATTCTCTCTATGTTAGCATATTCCATTCTTCTTCTAACCATTTGCTTGTTGTACACAATAACAACTACAAGAACCAAGAGCACCATAGCTCTTATACCATTTATTCTCAATCAAGTTGCACATCATGATTTTGGTTAGCATTATATGCATTCTAGCTAAAGTACGCATTCTAGCTAAAGTACTAGCATCTTTAAATCACATTTATAGGTCATCCATTTCACTTACAACAATCAACTTACTCATTTAAATAAGATAGCATCCTTCCTTGGTAGTTCCATTACCTAGGACACATAGGTTTTTACAAACTTGTTTATGTCTCATTATACACTTGTTCCATCACATACCCCTAACTCCAAGTTGAGGGCACTATGGACATTATGCACATAGAAACCTTTTTTTCATCATAGGCCCAAAGGATTTTTTCTTCTAATTTTTCAAGACAACCAAAATCACCTTTATAAAAAGTGAATATCCATATAAGTGCACCTTCGAATTAATATTCCAATGACTATAGTCATGCTTAATTATGAGCTTGGAGATAAAATTTATAGCACTCAAAAGCTACCATTTTTTCTGTTTTTCTTTATTTTTCTTACTGGTACAATCAAGGTTGGAGACCTACTTCTTCCTCCTATAGATAAAAATCTAATAAGAACTACGAATATTCAAGAATTCTTCCACCTAAATGATTGTATATGAGAATAAAAAGTATAACTTTCAAGCCATTGTGAGTCATAGAGAAATATTTATTAGGAGCTATGAAAACTTTAAGGAATTAGTTTAACACAACAAACAATTATTTCAAATAGATTGCAAAAAAATTAGAAGTTATGACGCTATGACATTCTTAAATATTTAATTAAACATAGCAAATAATTGCTTAAATCTATCTTATTATTGAATACTTTACATGTGCACTATTTTTTTTGAGTATGCATTTATGAAAAAAAGTTAACAATGGAAATTTAGTTAAGAAATTGGAAAATGGTGATGATGGAATTTGATATTGGCATTATTACAATACAATCTTAATACTATTGGAATTCGATATTTGATACTGCTACTTACAAAATATTATGGTGTCATTTTTGTAACATTGATATTGACCCATTTCCAAAGGGGCATGGACAAAAATTGGAACAAATTTATGGAATGGAGGTTGTTTCCTTGCAATACTATCTTTGAAGAGCTTCAACAATCATAGATTACATAGAACTTATTAAAACTAGAAAATCCAATGGATTTGGTGTTACCAATCATATGAGATCATTGAGTATTTTCGAAGATAATTGTGAGGGGTAATTTGGATTGACCTTGTATTTCTTGTGATTAAATCTTTCATAATAAACGTGTCAACGCATATCCCATATTGTGTTTTTCATAATAAACGTGTCAACGCATATCCCAATTAGAAGTGTTTTTCCGTACGATTGTCCCACAACTTTTTGTTGAAAAACTGACACTGAAATCTCATCATACATTATTGTGGTTTTGAAATTTCATCATGGAATTGATTAACAGATTAAAGTTCTTTGCCTTTTTGTTGTTGGACCCTGGTAGCATAAAAGTTTCGACTCGTCTTCTGTGTTAAAGTTTCGACTCGTCTTCTATGTTTGGGGAGCTTTTAGTAATTATATATTATACAAACATATTCATTTTTGGTTGAATCTTTGATTTTTTCCTCTTTTTTAACAAATCTCCAGCAAACGTTTCAACTTCAAAGCTCCATTATCTTCTATTTCGAGTTTTATTTGTGTAATTCTTCTTTCTTATTGGAATTTTATTTTTGTTAAAATATTTTAATGTCTCTTTTAAGTAAAATTAGTGGAAATCCATCTTAATTTTGTATTTATCATGTATTGATAAGGATAAAGTCCATCCAGATGCAAAGCTCTCTACTAAAGTCTTTAATGATATGTATGCTAGCTTTCAGTGTTTGGTACCATCCATTTCGTTTAGGATGAATCATGGTATTTATGCATTTATGGTGTTTAACCAATTGCTACTATTGAATATCATTGTCATGAAGGAAGCTGACAATTGAGAAATGAATGAAAATCATGAAAAATGCCTTAATTTATTGAATGATAGCTTTTAGTGTTTGGTACCATCCATTTAGTTTAGGAGGAATCATGGTATTTATGCATTTATGGTGTTTAACCAAATGCTACTACTGAGTATCATTGTCATGAAGGAAGATGACAATTGAGAAATGAATGAAAATCATGAAAAATGCCTTAATTTATTGAAGAAACAGATAGGTGGTAATCTCATTCATTAACAATACTTTTTAGATGGAGAAACATTAATTATTTCAAATTTTTTATTATGTATTTATAAATTTAAAAAAAAAAATCCTAACCATGTATCTATCAAATTTTAATTTTTTTCAATGTTAATAATCTTTAATCCTTTATTAAAATCAGAACATCTCTAAATTACTTCAGCATTTTATCAAGTAAAAAAAAAATTCAACGACAATAGTAAATATGTAACAATGTTTGGTTCAAAATTACGTATAGTCAAAATGTATTATGTGAAACAAAATACATGTGCAATACTCAATTGTTTGCTAATTATTGGTTTTAAAGGAGTGTAAGTTTGAAGAGAATTACAACATTTCATCGAAACAAAAGATGTAATAATGTTTGCTTCTAAATTACGTAAAATCAAAATGTATTTTTCGAAGCAAAATGCATGTGCAATACTCAATTGTTTGTTAATTAGTGGTTTTAAAGGAGTGTAAGTTTCG
>ML780274.1:1230412-1242759 GCA_009831015.1 Picea engelmannii
AATTAATTTCACACAATTTCAAACCAACATTCAATTCCATTCATAATGTAGATAGAACATAGCAACACTAATTCACAATGTGGGAGTTGGGGCCCCGCCCAAGAAGTTTCATTCTCATCTCAACCTTGTTGAGCGAACGATCTTTTATTTCCCTCTCGCTTCCTTGCTTCCTTCACTCGAAAATGAAACATATTATTGGTTGTCCATACCTCGGCCTCTATTTGAGAACTTTTACTTTATTAATGAAATTATCAATTTTCTTCCTCGCAAATATTTTGAAAAAAAAATGATATATGCTAGGTGAAGTCAAATGGGGCTATGAAATCAACCACAATATTAAAATTCAAGTTCATCATTTTTATACTCACAGTCAAGTTGATAGTACAATAAGTTTATTTCTAGATATGCAATTATTAAGATTTAATGCTAACAACTCATCATGTAGGAAGTTTAATACTTAAAATAATATTTCAAGGCATTAAACAATGTATCAAAAACAAAATTACTCCCATAGGTTGCAATAAAAAAAATATTCAACAAAGCATTGGCTGACGCACCCTAGTCGCCTAAAATGACCAATAGCACAATCTAAGAAATTGACCTCCCTATTATCGAATTAACAAAGATGAATATTATGGGATAAGAGAATTTTTTTTTGAGTGTGAATTGAATTGGAAAAACTTGTTACTTATTCTACTTTTTTAAGGCCTTATCACAGTAAGAATGAAAACTTATCCTAACCCATTGTTATCTACAGAATCCAAACATCAATAGCATCTGTAAAACAATTAAACATAGTTATAGCCAAAAATCGAGTTATAGTTTATATTTGCATTTGCTCACACCCTTTTTAATGATACAAGAACAATAGAAAACGAGTATGTGTATAAAATATTAGACTAGAAAATGATGATTTTGCAACAATAGGGCTTGTTTGAGACCAATTCCTACTTACGAAAATTGGCCTCCGTTTTTCTATTTTCCCACTCTCTTTTATCCCCTTCTTTTCCTTCTTCTATACTTAACTAAATTCCCCTTTATTTTTCCCCTCTACTTTCTCTTTCTGGTTACTTAGTCATTTTTCCGAAAATGTCTAACTGCGCGGGTTGGTGGACTCACAGGTTCACATTTCCAATCATGTTTTTATATCACGAATCCAACCGACTGCTTCCCCTTCAATACTTAGCCACTTTTTCGATCGTTGATTCCTGGTCAGGCGGGCTCTAGATTGCACTTCCATTGTTTTGTGACCTACAAACAACACCCGAACTTCTGCGATATACATATTAACTGTCAGACTCCCAGATAATCCCCTCTTCCGTGTTACACATTTTGCACTCAAAAGTTTTGAGACATGCAATTTGACTGTCAGGGCCTCATGTCTCCTAGGGATCCCTTTTCACCCTATTTTGAATCCCGTCCAACTGCTTTCCATACTTGTCCATTTCTGATCCGCCGGATCTTTTAATGACTTATGGTTGAGTTTTAATTTTGCATGCGTTAATTAACCATTTGAGAAACTTAGTGAAAGAATGAGGAAAGAAGAGGAATTATGAAAGCCATATATACATTTGTAGATCTGAAATGAAAAAATAAACAGCAAACCATAGCACGCAGATTGATAACAGAGTTCGACACAACTTTGCCTACGTCTCTGGGCCTTTTCTCTGTGGGGGAGGCTTCTTTATTTATTTTCAAAATCTCAAAAGTACATCGCTGCAATGCCAAATGGCTACAAGACTAATATGGTCATGTTCTTCTAGATCTCTAGAACCATGCAAAGAAAACGACACGCAAAACGGACGTCTGGAGCTCCCAGAAATGGTCTGACAGCGTCTCCTCCTCAAAAGCTTCTTTGTCTCAAACTGGCTTTGGCTTGGCTTCTCCTCAGCATCATTCTGCTCTGAATTCCCTCAAAGATGTCCCCATGGCCTCAAACAGGCCTTGGTTATATAGTTGGGAAGGTAGTTACTCATCTCCAACTTCCTCCAAGAAGTTAGGCTCCAAAACTACCCAATAACTCCCAAAAAATGATTAATTACATTAAAAATAAACCAAAAGTGGTTAGAAAACCCACTTTCTAACTATAAAATAGTTATAATAGGGCTTAGTCCCTTATCCTTGGGCGCGCACCCCCTTTGCATGGTCGCATGGCATATTCCATATGCCCATAATGCCACAGGCCTAATGGGTAACTCCCCACGCATAACCGTTGAATCACAGTCCAGTCATATGGCATTGATATATAACCAAGGGCCATATCGTTACAACTACATGCATAAATATGATATGGTCATATGTGTTTAAACCATAAAACTCCGCACACATAATACACAAACCCCCATTCTATGGTATGGTCACATGTGAATTAATACAACCGCGGGCCGGGGCTAAGCCCCGACCCGACCCCTCGCCAACGGTCACATACATTGACCTTAAATAAAATTTAATCCATATATATTATAACGTACAATGTATAACCCAACGGTCGGTCGGAGTTTGTGAAAGCTTTGGCAAAGGAGGAGGTCACCGGTTCGAATCCGGTCGACTCCAAAAACTTTTGATTAAAAAACCAAAACCAAATAGACAAATACCGGGGTGCCACGTGGCAACCCACGACTAGGCCACGTGGCACCTTAACCACCAACCATAAACTGACACGTGTCAGTCGTTGATTCACCCACGTGCAGAGCCGTACTGCCAAATTAACTTGACACGTCACTCATCGTACTGCCCAGTCAGCTTTGCCACGTCATCGTCGTACTGTCTCAGTCATCCTTCCACGTTAGTTGCTGATGTCACCCGTGCCACGTGTCACCCTTTCAGTGGTGTCACCTTGGGATTGGCCCAACTATACACCCAAAAGTCCAAATCTTCCTGCCACATGTTGCTTCCTGGAGCTGCCACGTGTCCTGTACAGACCTACCATGTGTCATATGTACGAACCTTCCACATCAGCATACGGACATGCCACGTCAGTGTCCGTATGGACTGTACAGACTGCACAGTCAGTAAATTTGTTTTTGCCTGTTTGACTTTTCGGACAGAATGCGATATCTTCTCCATACGAACTCCGTTTGACAAAGTAAATATACCACCGGAATCAGGAAGACGAGACAGACGCAATTGTGTTGGTTTCGTCGCATTCCGAGGACTTTCATTTTTGAGCATTTTTCAAGCCCTGTCAAGCTTCTGGATCCAATTTCAAATCACACCTCCCCACAATAAGACCTTTTGGTCCCCAAAAGGTTACTAACCAGTCAACAAGCTCGGGATAGGCCACCCGGCTTGCTCTCTGTCTCTGAAATCTGTCTTGTGCACCTGTCTGATTAAGATCAACCGTAACACAATCATGACAACTGACAGATATTGTTAGCCATTTGAACCCTGTTACATCTTACTGAAGCTACTATCATCCATGTAGAAAAGATTGCTAATGACAGCATCAAAAAGATGACAGAAAATGAACTGATATACTTTAGATATCTGCACGACATGAGCTTATCCTTCGTGAGTACATGCAAAATCCTTTTGTCCTTCCTTGGACGAAGCTCCGGATTAAGCTTCCAACAACTAGTATTTTGATGTCCACTCTTGTTGCAAAACGTGCAATGAGTTTTTGGCATCCAGACTTGTTTACCCTTCTCTTTCTTCCATTGTGGACTTGAGCCTTTATGTCATGTTTCCTTCCTGGTCGACATAGGTTTCCTGTACAAAGTTTGTCTCTTCCAACACTTGGCAACACAATGCTTAGGTGAATGACAATAAGTACATGGATAAAGATTCCACAAGTTTCGGTTTACTTGATTATGCTTGCTATAATCAAAAGGAGAATTAATAAAAACATGACCATTATACCTTCCATGTTGATCTTCACTTTTCTTTGGAGATGACTTGCATTCACTACCATAGTCCTGAAGTGATGCACCATTTCCTTTTGTGAAGTGTTCCTGCAATGTCTTAAGTTGGCCATTTGAAGCATTACTTGCTTCCGAAGTTTTGGAACCTATCTTGGAAGACTTTCCAAGGTCCCCTTCGCCATATCCCAATCCTAAGTATCGAGGCCTTTCCTCAACCTCAATAGGATTTACAATGCCTTGACCTCTACATCCAAGGCCCTTTCTTTTTTCATAACCCATCTTGGTTAGTATTCTCAAACCTACACCTTTTGTATGTTTTTCGAATGCACCAAAACCAACTTGATGAGAATGAGGAAAATTTGATGAGGAACCTTCATTGCATACCTCAGATATGTTTTCTGAAACAGATGTAGAAGGCACTTCCTTCAATCCTTCTTTTCCTTTGTTGTTCTTTGAAGCTTTCACTTGAATCGTGCTCTTTCGTTCCAAGTAGTCTTCATACAACACCTTCACCATCTTGGCCATGGAAAACACTGAATCTCTAAACTCCTCCTCATTTTGAGAAAGTCCTCCTATAGATGCCATTTTCTTCCTTGAGATGAGCTCTTCCCTGGCTAACATGCAAAACTCAAATCCAAACGTCAACTAGCTCTAATACCACTTGATCCGCCGGATCTTTTAATGACTTATGGTTGAGTTTTAATTTTGCATGCGTTAATTAACCATTTGAGAAACTTAGTGAAAGAATGAGGAAAGAAGAGGAATTATGACAGCCATATATACATTTGCAGATCTGAAATGAAAAAATAAATAGTAAACCATAGCACACAGATTGATAACGGAGTTCGGCACAACTTTGCCTATTTCTCCGGGCATTTTCTCTGTGAGGGAGGCTTCTTTATTTCTGTTCAAAAGCTCAAAAGTACATCACTGCAATGCCAAATGGCTACAAGACTGATCTGGTCATGTTCTTACAGATCTCTAGAACCATGCAAAGAAAATGGCATGCAAAACGAACGTCCGGAGCTCCCAAAAATGGTCCAACAGCGTCTCCTCCTCAAAAGCTTCTCTGCCTCAAACTGGCTTTGGCTTGGCTTCTCCTCAGCATCATTCTGCTCTGAATTCCCTCAAAGTTGTCCCCATGGCCTCAAACAGGCCTTGGTTATATAGTTGGAAAGGTAGTTGCTCATCTCCAACTTCCTCCAAGAAGTTAGGCTCCAAAACTACCCAATAACTCCCAAAAAAGGATTAATTACATTAAAAATAAACCAAAAGTGGTTAGAAAACCCACTTTCTAACTATAAAATAGTTATAATAGGGCTTAGCCCTTTAGCCTTGGGTGTGCGCCCCCTTTGCATGGTTGCATGGCATATTCCATATGCCCATAAGGCCACGGGCCTAACGGGTAACTCCCCACGCATAACCGTTGAATCACAGTCCGGTCATATGGCATTGATATATAACCAAGGGCCATATCATTACAACTGCACGCATAAATATGATATGGTCATATGTGTTTAAACCATAAAACTCCGTGCACATAATACACAAACCCTCGTTCTATGGTATGGTCACATGTGAATTAATACGACCGTGGGCCGGGGCTAAGCCCCGGCCCAACCCCTCGCCAACGGTCACATACATTGACCTTAAATAAAATTTAATCCATATATATTATAACGTACAATGTATAACCCAACGGTCGGTCGGAGTTTGTGAAAGCTTTGGCATAGGAGGAGGTCACTGGTTCGAATCCGGTCGACTCCAAAAACTTTTGATTAAAAAACCAAAACCAAATAGACAAATACCGGGGTGCCACGTGGCAGCCCACGACTGGTCCACGTGGCACCTTAACCACCAACCATAAACTGACATGTGTCAGTCGTTGATTCGCCCACGTGCAGAGCCGTACTGCCACATTAACTTGCCACATCACTCGCGGTAGTGCCTAGTCATCTTTGCCACATCATCGCCGTACTATCTCGGTCATCCTGCCATGTCAGTTGCTGACGTCACCTGTGCCACATGTCACCCTTTCAATGGTGACACGTGTCACCTTGGGATTGGCCCAAATGTACACCCAAAAGTCCAAATCTTCCTGCCACGTGTCGCTTCCTGGAGCTGCCACGTGTCCTGTATGGACCTGCCACATGTCGTCTGTACGAACCTGCCACATCAGCATATGGACATGCAACGTCAGCGTCTGTACGGACTGTACGGACTGCACAGTCAGCAAATTTTTTTTTGCATGTTCGACTTTTCGGACAGAATGCGATATCTTCTCCATACGGACTCTGTTTGACAAAGTAAATATACCACCGAATTCAGGAAGATCAGACGGATGCAATGGTGTTGGTTTCGTCGCATTCCAATCACTTTCATTTTTGAGCATTTTTCAAGCCCTGTCAAGCTTCTGGATCCGATTTCGGATCAATTTCTTGGAATCTCTTTCGTGGATCATCAGATTGACGGGTTCACGAACTCTCCAATTCCTAATCATTGTTTCATGTGCCCACCACCTTCGCACTTCTTTCCAAGTATGAAATAGCTAAGGTTTAATGCTGACAGCTCATCATGAAACAATTGTAAAGATTGTCATTAATGAGCAAAAGGATCGAGGAGATAGGTACAATAACTATTCCTACACAACTTGTCTAGAAACATGTAGAAAAGATCTTTCCAGATAATGGGATATCTATTAAAAATTTCAATATATTAGCGAAAACAAGTCTGACCGATCATTTCCCTATTCCATACTTAGCCACTTTTTCGATTGCGGGTTCCCAGACAGGTGGGCTCAATATTGCGCTTCCATTGTTCTGTGACATGAAAACAACACCTGGAGTTCTGCGATATACAAATTGATCGCTGGACTACCCCATCATGCCCTCTTCCATGTTACGCGTTTTGCACTCAAAACTTATGAGACATACAATTTGACTGTCGGGCCCTCATCTCTCCTGAGTATCCCTTGTAACCCTATTTCAAGCCCAACCGACCTCTTTCCATACTTATCGATTCCTTAATTGTTCTTCCCCGCCCTCTCCACCTTCGCACTTCTTTCTAAATATGCAATTAGTAAGCTTTAATGCTAACAACTCATCATGCAGGAACCGTAAAGATTGGCATTAATGAGAGAAATGATTGAAGAGATCTCCTATTAATACGCATTAAACCAAGATTTGTGGAGGGTTATATTATCCCTTGCAAGTCTTTGTTTCAAACATGATGGAATGTCTTTCGTAGGTCGTCGGGTTGGCAAGTTCACGAAATCTCCAATCCTTAATTTCTCTTCATCATACCCGCCACCTTCGCACTTCTAAGTATGCAATTACTAATCTTTAATTATAATATATCATCATGGAGTAACCGTAGAGATTGTCATTAATGAGAGAAATGCTCGAGGATACCTCCCATTCACACGCACTGGACCAAGATTTGTGGAGGGTTATATTATCTCTTCTAACTTTTCATTTCAAACATTGTCTGGAGAAAACGAACGTTCTCGTAAACTTATGGCAACAACTCGACAACAGTTCTATGGAGATATAGTGAACATCTTTGGGCATGAGTACCAGAACTTCTAGTGGTCCAGGGCATACTCTTACTACTCATCCCCTTCCTCCCAAAACAAAGTAATTTGGACCTCTGGAATTGCTCATGCAGGTTGTGTCCTTGAAGTTTTTGACTGTAAGGAGGTGGTCTCTTGGTGCGCCAAGAGATATATTTCAAGCCCAATAATTATTCCACTGTGGGACCACTCTCATGTTTCTTTGTCACCTCAGGTCTTCCACAAGATGTCGAGATTGTCGGAGGCAACATTGACCTTCAGAGGAGAAGACTGCAAGCAGTTCCTGAAAAAGCATGATAACAGGTTGGACCTCTTGCCTCAATTCCTGGAAGACCCGATGACATTTCCTGAAGATATCACAAGCTTGCAGGTTAGTTCGTTAGAAATCCATTCCAGGAAATTGCCTAGTTGTTTACAAGAATAACAGGGCAGGAATCCAGAGCAAGCATTTCCTGCATGATTCTTTATATTTTGTATTTCACATTCAAGAAACAAGCTATTTTTTATTAGGGGAAGCTAATTTCCATTGAAATATGTTCCCAATTGTTACAATTCAAAGAGGAGAAGAAATTTTATATGTCATCCTACTTGGTTTTTGTGATAGCGCATTGTTGTATGTTTCCAAAACTGTCTGTGTCCAAGAAGGTAAACTGTGAATTCAACCCAATAACATTTTGGTACTAGGCCTTGTGGAGGCACAAGGCCTCCCATTGCTTTTATGATATTTTTAATGACTTTGTCTCAGTTTTCAAAGATTTATTGTTAGGAAAGGATGCTCCCTAGATGTTTGACCAAGAAACTAAGTTTTTGGATAGGAAGGAGACACTTGAACAAATGGATAATTACAGTGTAATAATGATTTTTGGCTCCAAGGAAAATCCTTCTTTCCTTCCATGTCACATTACAGACAAAATGTTTGTTACAAAAATAGCAAGGCAATACAACTATTGGTTGCATTGTTTCCATGAGAAGAGAAAAAAGTAGGTCATTCCTGTGCCTTGGAAAGTCGGGGACTTCATGTTTAGGAACGTCAATAAGATTGACGAATTCGTAGGCCATTTTAACAACTTGAACCTAATATATGTTGAAAGGCTAAGAGAGTTCAATCCTAATGGGATTTTTGTAGAACATTTACTAGCAGTTGACTTCAACAATTCTTTTATCCATACACACCTAAACAAAGATAGAGACAATCACGAAAAAACTCATTCTCCTGACGCTGGTGACCTAGAGACATTGCAAAGCACCACCGAATTGTACAAACAACAGGGAAAAGGCCCCGGTGAGAAGAGTGTCCAATCCTCGGCTACCACTCCCAAGAGTATGACATCCCGGACCATCGCTTCAACAGGCCACCCCAGTAAGAAAGCAACCAAGAACTCTTCAAACGAAGGAGGAGATAAGAACCCTCCTCACGGTAAAATTGATAGTTCTCACAAGCTTCCCGTGAGGAAAAAGAGAAAAAACTTTGTAGGACAAGTGGAAGAGACTGAAACTGAAAGTGAAGACATGGAAGTTAAGACTCATCTAGATAGCGTATTCTGCAACGTTGATTAGCCCGAGGACGCGATCCACCATAATCCCCTAATGGAAATATATAAGAATGGTATTTTTGAAGAATATGAATCCTTCGTATTCCAGAGCGTTTTTTTCGACAACGAATCTAAAAATTTAATTATTGAAAAGAGAGATTTAAGAAATATGAAAGGGAAATTGCATTCAGAGATTAACCTTAGGAACATGCATCTGTCCCAAATCTCCTGACTTCACCGAGCAACCAGAGATGCTCTTGATGATTCCATTGGAGGCATTGAGGCAGAGAATGCCAAACTGAAGGACCGAATCAAGGAATTGGAGGAATCTTTGATTCCTATCCCATTGCTTGCTAGTCCTTTAGCAATAACCATGCCTGTCACCCCTGCAGCCAAGTTAAAATGATCCTCCATCATCCTCACATCATGTAGAGGCTATGTGGAGAAGAAAATCAAGAAAATAATGGAGTTAATTACTGAACCCTTGGAAACATAAAAAAATTATAGCTTCCATTGGAACGAGGGCACATGCTTTGTAGGAACATTTGCAGGCGGATTTTTAAAATGAAGAAGGTTTCTATCTAGAGACAGTCCTCCCTTTTGGCATCCATGTCACCAACATGATAGATATGAGAAGAAGACAATAAGATATCCCCTCCCCAAATCGGATCAAACAATTAATTGCATGTTGGAAAGAGAAAGTTAAGAACCTACATCTCATTGTCCAATCATGTGAACAAGCCATATCAAAGAAAGAAGAATTATTCAGAAAGATGATCGAAATAGACTTAGCCATAAGTAACAACGAGTTCCAAGACCCCAACTTATTCCTCAACTCCTTGTCCTTAACCAAGCAAGTCTTCGATGAACAAGTTGATATTTTTAAGGGGTTGTCTCTAGAAAATTTTTACGACATCCTTGAATATGGTGAAGATGACGTGGACAACTGGCTAGTAGACTATCCGGTACAAAATGAAGAAATTGAATAGGCTCTGCGTAATCTTTTTATCGATCTAAGGGAATTAGAAAACGAGCTTTTCAACATAAAATTTGGCATGAAATCAACATGGCCCCCATGAGAAGCTACATTGAAGAATGGCTCCAAAGGGCAATCGACAAGCTCACCGAGAAAGGGAAACAAGTGATTGCCACGCTTCCAGTAGTCGTCGATGAGAGAAATAAAAAGGCATCAACAAGCAAATAGCAAAGGGGTGGATAGATACCATCATAGTAAGTCTATATTGATCACATCCTACTTTCTTTTCAATCCAGTTATTCCACCTCTTTAAATAGAAATGTTTAACCAAACATTGATAACTTCCAATTTCTTTTGTTCAGGTCTTGCTCTCTACCGTCGCCCACTTCTTCTTTCTACAGTCCTATTTCTTGTACTTATTTATTTTATGGTCTGTGAGAGCCCCAATCCCAGTCTATATGACAAAAGCATTTAAATTTCGAGGAATATGTAACAGACATTATTATTTTTTGATAAATTACAAAGAAAACTACTTCAGGAACAATCTCGACGGTGCCTTGTAACCCTTTTCTCATAATGCAAAATCAGTTCTTTTTATGCATGTCGATCATATTCTTTTATTTTTATGTGCTCATAAATTTTTATCTTCATCTATGTTGGATGTTAGGAAATTGTGTTTATTTAATTTGAATGTTTAATGTGTGTGATTCCTGGTCCTATTTTCCAGGAACCTTTATTTCAAAAAACAAAACAAAAAATATTTTATATCGTTTTGTATTTCTTTAAGTCATTACGAAGAAAATTCTCGAAGTCCCACATTTGAACTATACACGCCCCAAGAAAAACTTAAAGAGGAGTACCACATCTATAAAAACGTAGTAGGATTGACATCCTCGTTAGGTTGTCATTTCAGTCCTAACAGATTCAAGGGTCAACATACTTGTAAATACATCTACAAGAATCTACGCATAAATAGAAACCTTCGAAATTTTTTATCATTGCCAAAAAAAAAATCAACTGGATAGACGTGTTGCAAATATATCAGTTGGTATTGTATTGAGATGCCCAATTGGTACTATAAAAATATGCCCTTTTCCTAGAGAGAAATAGTAGATCAACCTCTGCAAATATATAGAAAAAACTAGCAAACACAGAGTTCACACAAGAATATCAAAGAATCTTCGACACTGGACACATTTTCAAGAAACATTGTGTTTGTTTTTTTACCACTGCATATAACTTTATTTATCCTAACACATATAGAGACACGCAAGCCAAATGATCTATTTAATAGAATGAAATGGATGTTGCTTACTTTGTCCATGGGAAAAATTAAAGAAGTGACTATGGAAATTGTACTTAACTCTAAATATCGGGATGAAAGTCAGTTGGAAGTATACAAAGATCATTATAAATAAATTTCATAAATACATTAAAGACATAAAACATACAAGGTAGGAACGGAAATTTTGAACATGGCAAGTCAGACTCCAACGATATATCAAGTTACTCGTGATGGAGATATCTGTGCTCTTTAGTACTATTGGTAATAGGAAAAATTACAAAATCTTATTAAGAAAATAAAAGCAAAATGGATTATGCAAAAAACAGTATAATTAGAATGAAAATACTTTCAAAAACTAAATGGTTTCAATGCAATAATTGCTCTAGGAGATTAATGCTTGCACACCTTCTCTTTCCGAAATGAATGCGAGCAGTCGATCAGTTTCCACTCTGCCATCTGGGCGACCGTGGCACTTTAGCGTCCCTGCTAAAGTTTTACCGATCTGCCAATTTTAGAACTCCTCTGGCCATATTTAGCGATGGAACAAATTTCTCACAAAGTGACTTTCTCACTAATTACTTGTTAACCCCATATTAATATAATATTATGATTAACTAATTCGGGAATTTGGAACTCTGACTCTTCGGGGCTCCGGGTTTCGGGGGAACTGTGTTTGTTCTGGAACGAAAACTCCCGGAGTGAGATTCTCCCGGAGTCATGTAGCATCCTGACGTATTATGAAAGACGTGTCGCACAGTGCCACATATCATTTTCTGCATGGATACCACTTGTACTTCCTGTTGCTTGCCATGTGTTCGCTGCAATTTCCATTTGTCTCAGCTACTTCAGGCTTCTCATTCTCCCACGATCCCCCCATACCTATGCATTTATTCCCATTCCAACCTGACAGGGACTACACTGCCATGCAACACTTGTTTAAACAAACTATCTCTAATTATAATAAGTTGATATGGGAGAAGATTTTATATATCTCTAACAACAAACAAATCAAATATATAAACACAACAACCATTTATTTAATCATTTAACTTCATATTGAAGAGCTATCTCTAATTATAATAAGTTGATATGAATTATAATAAGTTAATATGGGAGAAAATTT
>ML780275.1:39118-59001 GCA_009831015.1 Picea engelmannii
GCATAACATTTCTAACATAGAATTTCTGAGTGTGTAAATAATTCATTAACTTCAAATAAGCATATAAAATTTCAGCAGAATTTAACATTTAACATTTAACTACAACATAAAAATAACTTAGCCATTTCACAAACAAATTACCTTCTTCTGATGCTAATTTCTGTCGATATGATTGTCCCTTCCCTGCTGCCTTGTTGTTGCCCTCCTGCTGCCTGATGCACTAACCAACACTTTCCAAACCTACTATCCTCCCAGCCAGCTAGGAGCAGCCTGTCCATCTCCCTAGCTCCAGGAAACCGAAAGGAATCCTGGCCCCCGTGCCCAAAACCCCCAGCAAACTGGTGCCCCCTGTACTAATCCTCCCAACTACAGAGCTCAAACTCTCCTCCCTGCAAATCCAAGAGAACCCCCAAAAGAAAATTTCCCGTAGAAAAATGATGATCCCCTTCCTTCGTAACCTCCTCCGCTCATATCCCTCCTTCACTGCCCTTTCCTCATTTACTTCCTTACCTACACATAGTTAATGCCCCTTATCCTTTAATTTATTATTTTATCCTTTCGTAATTAATATCTTATCCCTTCGTAATTAATATCTTATCCCTTTCCATGTACGTAAGTCTTTAACAATTTAAACTTATAATTTATTAACCCTATTAATTTAATACCCATGTCAATGAATGTAACATGTAATTAATTAATCAATTAATTAATCAAATTGTAACCATTAATTAATTAATAAATATTTAATTAGTATCATTATACCAATCTTTATTTAACTAATAATATGTTAGAAAAATTAATTACTAAATAAATTTTACTTAATAATTCCCTAAACATATATTCTACTAAGGTTGTTACATGCGAGGAGGGTTCGTATCTCCTCCTCCATTTGAATATTTATGGGTTGCTTTCTTACTAGGGTAGGCCATTGAATTGATGCTCCGTGATGTCATGCTCTTGGGAGTGTTGGTCAGGGACTGGACACTCTTCTCACCGGATCATTTTCCATGTTGTTTGTACAATTCAATCGCACTTTTCAATGTCTCTACATCACAATTGTCAGAAGCAGGAGTGTTGTCATCACTGTCTCTGTCTTCGTTCAGATGTCTATGGATAAAAGCGCTACTAAATCCAATTGATGGTAAATTTTCTCGAAAAATCCCATTAGGTTTGAACCCTTTTAGCCTTTCAGCATATGTTAGATTCAAGTTATTGAAATGGCCTATGAATTTGTCAATCTTGTTGATGTTTCTGCACACAAAGTCCCTGTCTTTATAGGGTAGAGGAATGAACTATTTTTTTCTCTTGTCATGGAAAACATGCAAGGAGTGGTTGTATTGCCTTGCTATTTCTCTAACAAAAATCTTGTCTGTGATGTGGCATGGAAGGAAATAAGGATTTTCCTTGGAGCCAAAGATCATTAGCACATTGTAATTTTCCTTTTGTTCAAGTGTCCCCCTCCTGTCCAAAAACTTGGTTGCATGGCTAGACATCCGGGGCACAACCTTTCCTAACAATAAATCTTTGAAAACCGAGACAAAGTCATTAAAAACCTCATAAAAACAATGGGAGTCCTTGTGCCTCCACAAGGCCTGGTACCAAGATGTTACTGGGTCAAATTCATAGTTTATTTGCTTAGACAGAGGCAGTTTTGGAAATGGAGAGCAATGGACTATTGCGAAAATCAAGTAGGATGACATATAAAATTTATTCGATTCTTTGAATCATAACAATTAGGAACAAATTTCAATGGAAATTAGCTTCCCCCAAATGAAAATGAATTGTTCCGTGACTGTGAAGTAAAAAATATAAATAACCATAAGGGAAATGCTTGTCGTGGATTCCTTTCTCGTTATTCTTGTAAAAAACCAAGTAATCTCCCGTAATGGATTTCTAAAGGAATTGAGCTGCAACTTTATGATATCTTCAGGTACTGTTGTCGGGTCTTCAAGGAACTAAGGTAAGAGGTCCAACCCATTATCATGTTTTTCTATGAACTGCTTGCAGTCTTGTCCTCTGAAGGTCGATGTTGGCTCTGAAAATCTTAACATATTGCAGAAGACCGGAGGTGAAAAAGAAACAGGAGAATGGTTGTGCAGTGGAATAATTCTTTGGCTTGAAATATATTTTTTGGGGCACCAAGAGACCACCTCCTTAGAGTAAAAAAACTCAGGGACACAGCCTGGACGAGCGATTCCAGAGGTCCAAATCACTTTGTTCTGGGAGGAATGGGATGAATAGTAAGAGTATGCCATGGACCATTGGAAGTTTTGGTCCCGACGTCCGAATATATTCATTGTATATCCATAGAACCATTGTCGATCTACTGCCATAAGGGATAATATGACCCTATGAAAATCTTGGTCCAATGCATGTGAATGGGAGATATCCTCGAGACTTTCACTCATTAATGATAATTTTGATGGTTGTTGCATGATGAACTATTAGCATTAAAGACTAGTAATTGCATACATTGAAGTGCAAACATGGCGGATATGACAATGGGAAATTAAGGATTGGATATTCCCTGAACGGGTCAACGTGACGACCCGTGTTTGATATGCAATCTTGGTTTAATGTGTATTAATGGGGGATCTCCTTGAGTGTTTCGCTCATTAATGACAATGTTGATGGTTCCTGCATGGTAAGTTGTTCGCATGAAAGGTTACTAATTTCATATTAAGAAAGAAGTAGGAAGGTCGCAGGGACGGGAAAGAGAAATTAAGGAGTGTCTAATTATTGAAAGCGGTAGGGTGGGCTTCAAAGTAGGGTTACAAGGTACAACCATTTTCCAGAGAAAATGAAAACATTAAAGAAATACCCCTTCTTGTCTTGTGGGGAATTTGGCTAGCCAGAAATGCTGCAATCTTTAAATATCTCACATCCATCCCAAAGCACATAGAAATACATTGTCTTGACATTCTATCCAATTTCCCACAAAAGAAAAACGTACCCCCTCCAAGGGTGGTCAACACAAAAGATGTGGACAAATCAATACCCTAGTATGTTTTTGATTGAGCAACACAGTTTGACATCCAAATATGTGGAGGGGAAATCCTATTTTTATTGGATACTCATTCTTTCAACATAAAAATAGGATTAGGCCTAGGATTAAACAATTTTGCAGAATTGATGGCTCTCAAATTCTTGCTCACCTTTTCACAAGATAAAGGGATTTCTTTGTTGAAGTTTGAGTAGCTTCAGAAGATATTATTATTATCAAATATTGTATTAAACCAAGACAAAACACTAAATAATAATATTATGCTATATTTTTAAAGTCGTCCCTATTGTGCGTTTGTAAAATTTGGCCCTATTGTTCCCTCGAAAAATTCAATTGTAAATTAGAAAGGGTAAAGTGTACAAGTTAGCCTTGATCTAATTATGGGTGGCTCAACTTGTATTTATAAGATGCTAGGCACCTCACCTAGACAACACATAAAACAAGCTCTCTCACACAAGTAAAAGTGTGAAAGTTTCATAAGGAGACTTTACTACAGAGGAAGGGTGTTCTTGTGAAGGGTTTTGGTTATCTATTAGATGACTATCTTGGTCTGGTGGTGTGTTACCCTATTCTGGTTAGGGTTTCTAGTTTATCTTCTGTTTGGTGAGATCTTTCTTGAGAGAGACATTGTACTTGTTGAATAATCTATATTGAAGAAGCTTTCTTGGGTTTTTTCCCCCACGAGGGTTTTTGTTGGCCCTTGACCAAGTTTTTAAGATCCTTGGTCACTTTTGACCCCTTTTTGGGACTTCAATAGGATGTCAAAGGCGGAGTGCAAGTCGAAGCAGAGATCATGGGATCTTAGACCCCTTTTATGGATTTTTGCATTTTGGGCTTATATAACGGGTATGGGGATGTAGGCCCATGGGTTTACCCATGTCTAGGCCCTTTTGTAATGTATAAATAGATGTATAGGAAATGTAAGAGGAGACAATATGTGCATATGTGTGATGTTGTGCTAAGTGCAAGTGATAGTTATAAATTCTTTGTTCATCCTGTGTTGGACACTAGCAGAGCTAAGTGCAAGTGGATGTAAGAATCTTGTATAGATTGTAAGAGGGATTTGTGTTGTAACCTAGCTCGGGGAAGGAGGATCTGGTCGAGTGCACGCAGATATCCTGTTCTATGCGGAGGATGATCCTGTGGCTCTGTGCATGTAGATGATTGACAGAAGGAAATAAAGGGAAGAAGAGATGGTGGACATAGCCCCAGGCTGGGAGTGAACCACGTATATCCTGTGTTATCTCTTATTTGTATATTATGGTTGTTTTATTTCTCATATGTTTTATTCTTAGTACAATAATGTATGTTTAGATGTATCTGATATGATAGCTTAGTGCTTGGTGATGTGATTGAGTACCAGATCTGGTTTATTTTGATGTGCTTAGTGCTTGAATGTGTTGGATCTTGTTGAATACTGCACTGCTATGTAATTAGGATATATCTGCGCTGTAAACAAAGTCTAGATACTAAGGAATGATAAATGCTAAATGCTCTATTAAGGTATTGTAATCACAGATTTGTGTCCCAGCTAGGTTGTAGACATCTGAGTCCTACAACAACCCCTACCTCTACCTCAAGTGAAACTTCATCTACTTCCCAGGTGTTGCCGAAAGGGTCAATAATTAGGGTTTTGTTGGTACGTTGTTGAGGCGTTGAACCGTGGGTCTGACCTTATGCCAAAAAACGGTTCTGTTGTCGGGACTTGAAACTATGATTGTTGGGAACTGAGGAAAAGAGGAGGATTTGTGCATAGATCTATTTCCCGAGTATGGAGTAATCTACTTGTCTTGCGAAGATATGTACTAAGAAATGAGGCATATCTGAAGAAAATAGGTAATATATGAAAGCTTTGTGCTCTGTTAAAGGTAAGAATAATGAAAATTTTTGATTGAAGAGATAAGATCTCAAAGCTTTGTGCTCTGTTAAAGGTAATATAAGTGGAAATTTTTGTTTCGAAAGTATGGATATAGGTATGTTTGATAAATTTGTCCTAGTCTAAAAAATAGGGAACATTTATAAGAAAGAAGAATTGATATGAGTAGATCTAATAGAAATTGTGAAAGATATGTTATTCCTATGCATAAAAAGGATTTTTGGACTAACAAATGGATGCAATATCCTAGGAAGAATTTTTTGCAGGTTAGCCACCATGATCCTAGTACGCAATACAAGAAAGGATGGGGATCATTTAAGAGAAAGAGAGGATTAAATATTTGTTACAATTGCAGAAGACGAGGACATCTTGGTAAGGAATGCCTTGGTAGAAAACCTAGTTGTCTTTGTTGTAAATCTATGGACCATGAAGTTCTGGATTTCCATAGAATGATTGATAAGGTTGAAAGAATGAATATGATACAAAAAAAACCCGAGGAAGACTAAGAAATTAAGACCATGGCAGAACCCCGGAAAGATTCAAAGACTGTATTACTACAAATGAAAGAAACCCTGAATGATCATAGAGATATCAACTTATCAGAGATATTCAAAGAAAACGAGTGCACAAAAACAAGAATAGGATACTTCGACATAGACTGTGTTCTGGATGAGGAAACACAAGTGAATATCATGACAGAAAGAACCTAAGAAATTTTGGGAAAGCCTATTATGATTCCTTCATTGTGAGGAATAGGATTATTTAGAGAAAATATGATAACCCTATGTGGAAGACTTACCAGACATCTATGACTGGTCATGGAAATTTGACAGAGGAAGAATTTGAGGTTGTTAAATTTATTGAGAACAACGCCCAATTTTCTATGTTATTAGGAAAAACTTGGATTGAGAAAGATCAAACCCGAAGAAAAGGAGAGTAAGCTCTAGAACAGAAAAATCAAGACCTAAGAGACTTCATGGCTAAGAGAATAACACACTCACTAACACTACTACATATGGGCAGATTATTCCAAGGAATTTTTCCACACTTCCACTAGGTTCATCTTTTTTTTAAACAGGGTGGGATTTTCGTCATTATTTCCACGAAAGTTCGTCGCAATATGCACATAAATCTTATTTTAATCTACTCAGGATTTTTGTCGCAATAGCGACGAACTTTCGTTGCAATAGCGACGGAAATTTTTCCTATCCCATTGGTCGGTGTTAACGGCTAGTTGACTATTTAATCTATATATACATGACCTTAAGAGAATTTGCAACACAATTTCTATAGTTGCGACACTATTCTTGGTTTTCGTTTGAGATGTTTATTTTTTCCACCACCCACTGGTTGAACAAATCCAATTCTTAATCTACATAGCTCAGATTTTGAACTTGCAAGGTTAGTATGTTAGTTTTTATTGATGTACTCATTTAACTTGTAAATTTTTGTTCAAATGTCCAAATTTCATGTAGCTTGTTTTTTCCTTGATAATATATTATAATATGTGTAGTACCATGTTTCATGTCTTTTTTTTTGGATCTAGTTAGTATATTCTATGGAAAAGGGTATGTTGATTCCATAATATTTACGAGAACTTCTAATAATATTCGCAAATTTCAAATAGAACTCACATTATTTTCCACAGACAAAGAGATATAATGCATGAGTGTGGAAGATAAAATAGTAAAACAATGAAGAAAACTACAATTTCAACTTGTAAAAAGAAAAATTTGAGGAAGCCTCTAATTTCAATGAATGAGGCATAAGATTACCAAATATTCAAGAAGAGACTATTCTGAAAGATTCACCTCACCCAGAGAAATATTAATAACATTTCCCTCTTCCACATAAATTCTTTGCTATCCTCAACATATTGTAATAAATAATGGGTAGGCTGGGATTAATGACAAGATAGCCTGTTGATATTACATATAATTATTAATGTACGAGAGATCATCCATTATTTAAGCATGCAAAACAAAACCCATGACTAAATATTGTGGTTGACGTGATCGGGTCTGTACATTTTGCAAAACAAAGTACGAGAATTTCAATTATTTAAGCATGCAAAACAAAACATTATAAAACATTGTTAAAACTTTTGTAAATTTAAAAAAGTCAAAATGATTTTGACTTGCAATCAATTGTTATATTCCTTGCTTTAGAAGGGACTAATAAGATACATAAACACTAACCCTAAACTTATGTTACGTATATATGTTGTTATTATATAAAGAAAACATTTGTACACATATGACCTTATTATAAATATGTTATCTATGTCGTGATTAGGCACATAACAATCACTTTTAACTAACCACCTTCAACCATCTTAGCTTATGGTTAGCCACCTTTATCTTTCTTGGATTATGAATAAGAACCTTTAACAAATGAACTTATGATTATATACCATAGTATTCCAATATAAATAAAGTATATTTGTTTCAACTTTCTCAATAAAATCCACATACCCTTTTCTGATATGTGATGTTGTTTCTCTAAATTTTTTATAATCACACACAATTCTAGATGTAGTGATTAACTTTAGTTTGTAGTTGATGTAACTTGTTTATACACTATTAATAAGGATCAGTATCTAAAATATAAAAAATTTATGGCGAAATCTACAATAACATGATGAAATCTACTACTGAGGCAATGAAAAATGAGAACATGCCAAAGTGTCTTAGAAAACAAAATTGTGACCACTGTAAGTAGCATAAAATTGTGACCATTGTATGTAGATGAAAATAAACACGTCATAATTCAAACCAACCCAACCCAATTGTGGATGACAAGTGGTTGGCATTCTTTTTTTAGTAGTGAATTTCAAAGATTGACATTTTGTCTACAAAACAACTTAAAGGCTAGTGTATGGTGTTGGGTGATTCAAGTTTGAGAAATTTTGACCACTTTCGTTAAATGGTGTGTAATTATTTTCCATGGTTATTGAGTACACAATACTCTATAGTACAAATTGAAGCATATCTGTCTTAATAGTTAATCGATAATAATAAAAAAAGCATGTCAAAATGTCTTAGAAGAAATAATTGTGAGGATTGTAGGTCACTGTAAATAAACATATCATAATGGAAAGGAGTAGCTAAAATATAAAAAAATTGACAACTTAATGTTTGGTATGGTGTAGATAAGACAATTACTTGTTAGGACAAGGATTTGTCACAATGAACGAAAATGAAAGGAAGCTTGCTCGGTTAAGAGGGACATTAGAGGCGAGGGGGGATGGAAAATGTTATTTCTCTTTCTATTATTGCAGAGGCTTGCAAAAAAGAATCCTTTTAATAACAAAATCCCAAATACATTGTAGGAGAAGGGGCACGTCGAAGGGGGTTATGAATATCATCCCTTGGTAAGAGGATTCAATATTTAATGTATTCTCTGTAATAATCAGTATGTCATGAATTTTAGTAATATTTCTTATCAAGATTTTTATATTTTCTATACATGCTAACTTTTCTACATTGTTTTTAAATATATAGATGATGCCCCCAAAATGTTGACCTCCAGAGAGTTATTTGCCAAGTACTAGCATAAATACTACTTTACAGGGAGATGAACTTCAAGATCAGAATATTGAAGTTGTTGATCAAGTTATTAATGATGATATGGATGGATATAACTCTAGTGATTCAATTCAGGAAGATGAGATACATAGATTGATCCAAGACACATTTTATCCAATGGATGAGGACAACCAGGATGATAGTCATGATGTTGATCCTCTACTCGAGAAGTCACGTCAACCTCTTTATGAAGGCTCAACAAAAAATCTTTCATCTGCTATATTGTTGTTGGTGAACCTGAAGGTTTTGAATGGTTTTTCAAACATATGTCTCACACAGATACTAAGGTATTTAATTTGTTAGTTATTTGTGCCTGCATGTTCACAAATACTTAAAAGGTTCAATTTTTTCCTATATTTCTATTGTTTTCTAATTTGTAAATTAGTATATTGGATGATATATTGATGATTCATATTTTTTACATTGACTTATTGTTTACAATTTTGTAGATTGTTAGGTGATGTTCTATTATCGACGTCAAATATTTTTCCACGCACATATCGAGAAATATCCGTGATTATGAAATAAATTGGAATGGACTATTAGGCTATTGATGCATGTCTTAATGATCATATCATATATTATGGAAAATATGCATTAGAAAATGAATGAACACAATGTCAAATAAGTAGATATCGAACCGATAAAGCATCAAAGAAGGTGCCTCGCAAAGTGTTTCATTATATTCCAATAATTCCACGTTTCCAACAGTTGTTCAGGTGCCAAAGTATAGCACAGTTTATGGATTTCCATGCAAAGAACAGAAGTTGAGACAATGTTCTTTGAATTCCTACAGATGGTTCAACATTGAACTACATCGAAGAAAAGTGGCCAATTTTTAAATAAGAACCTTGTAATGTTAGACTTTCGTTGGCAATTGATGGTGTCAATCCATTTGGAGAGCTTCGTTCCACGTACTCATTGTGGCATGTTTTTTGTTATAAACAATAAACTTCCTCCTTGGATGTCGATCAAGAGAGAGCACACAATGTTGGCAATGATTGTTCCAGGTATTTAATTATCCTTTATTTTCTTTAAAGTATGACAAAATATTTCATTTCTTTGTTTTGTGCATGGTAATTATTTCTCTTATATATCACAACATCTAGATAAGTATAATTAATCATGCAGTATGTTGAACCAATTAGGTAGGTACTAGGTTAAAGATATGAACGTATATATTGAGCCTCTCATCAATGATTTGTTGAAGTTATGGGTTGGCATCACTATGTATGACATCTCCAGACCAATAGGGCAAACAGGATTTCAATTCCATGGAATACTATCATGTACAATTCATGATGCTCCCGAGTTAACACATTTTTGTGGTATATTGTTACTTTATTTTGTAATTTAATATTTTATATATTTATTGAAAAAATCATGCATTATTTTAAATTGTAACTCTAATTTGACGCTACATTTATTCATATATCTTGTAGGTCTTGAAACAAAGGGTAAATTTGCATGCCCAGTTTGTGGTCCGAGGATAAAATCTCTTTGTTCAAGGAGTTTAGCAAAGGAAGTGTTTGATGAGTATAGGCACTTTCTGCCTAAGAACCATAGTTATCGAACTACATACAAAGCAAAATTCAATGGTAAAGAAGAAAATGCAAAAAAACCACGAAGAATGATAGCTAGCCTATGGAAGTTGGAATATATTAGAAATCGTCAAGGTACGCAAATTATTTATGTATGACCTATTATATAAATCTTTGGTTAATTTCATTAGTATTAATTTCATTTTGTCCCAGTAATTAGTGTTAATTTCAATTTGTTGATGTTTCATGAATGTCGTTAAGGCATGAATGGGCTTCCACGAGGAATGAAAAGTTACCTGATGCAATTCAGTAGATTTCCATACTACGAGAACCTACATATAGTTAATTTGTTTGATACAATGCATATCGGGAATAACATAACATAATTGTTATGGTGAATATTAGATAGAAGGACTGACAAAGAGAGAATTGGAAAGATTTGTTCTGACATCCAGGACGCTAATCACGCATTGCAAAGTGTTATTATTAATTCTAATGGCGGTGGTCATGAACAAAATACTAGTCTTCCTTGGTTATTGACGGAGCAACAGAGAAATATTGTAAAAGAGGTCATTCAAAAAATTAGGTTTCCGACGGGGTTTTCGTCGAACATACAAAATATATTAACTAAAAAAGGCGATTTTGGTGGGGTTAAAACACATAAATGGAATACATTCATTAAGGTGATTATTAGGTTATAATATATTTCCTTATTGATACGCATTTTTTGCAAACAAATAATAATTTATTTATTTTCGTTACAGTATGTTCTACCTTTATCTCTCCCAGACGACTTTGACAACAACATAAAACAAATTATTTATGTACTTGTCAAATACATGAGTTAATTATTGTTTTATAAGGAAAATGTACTTCTTGTGTGATTTGTAGTGGAACTTATTAACATATTATCTTTTATCTGCAAATTTATGGATGCCTTGATATTATTTTATTGCATCGACATTTGTAGGTGGTTATCATCAAAAGAAATCCATAAAGAAGATATAAGGTATTGGAAGAGAGAAATTCCCTGACTAATGTGTCAAATGCAACAATATCTACCTCTATCATCTTTCAATGCAGAAGAACACTACCTCATACACCAAGTTGAGGAGATTGAATTATGTGGACCAGTACACACAAAGTCAATGTGTATGGTGGAGAGGCACTTGAAGTCATTGAAGGTTTTTGTTAGACAAAGAGCACGTCCAGAGGGTTCTATGGTTCAGGGATATATGTTATATCAGTGCATGGTGTATATTAGTCAATATCTACCTAAATTAGCAGAAAATATGAATGTGCCTCGCATTTGGCATCTCGACTCCATCAACAAATTTGAAGGGGAGGTCCTATTGGGGAAAGGTAAAATGAGGACTATGAAAGGTAATTATTAGATGTTGATGTAGATTTAATATATTACACATTTATTAAATTATTCCTTTATTAACAATAACTAATTAATGATATTAAATGGTTATACTAACATATAGTTGCTCAAGAGTGGGATGCATTGTTGTTGACATGGAATGGGACAACAAATGTACCTTCTTAATATTCTTCCTTCACTTGATGTGGGCCTGGTCATTCCCAGCCTTGAATTGAAAGTTGCCCCTAGTCTTAGTCATCACCCTTCATGACATTTGTCACCCAACAATCATTAGATCACAAGGTCGTTAGTCATCTCCAAGTATCTTCCTTAGAATCATCTTCTAGGTCACTTAACCCACTTCTAGGTCACTTAACCCATTTCTAGGTCACTTAACCTATTTCTAGGTCACTTAACCCATTTCTAGGTCACTTAACATATTTTCCTCATTTTTAGGGTTAACCACTTTCCATAATTATAAATTTCTCCATTAATTTATCATTTCAATATTCTTCCTTGACTTTGTCACTTTTCTTTACCATTTAAATAATAATTTCTTCTTTTCAAGGTTCTTTGATTTCTTTGACCTTTTGGGGCTTCAAGCCTACATATGAGTGTCCTCCAACTTCATAAGACCATAACTCTCAAACCACGAGGAGTTATCTTTGACATGTTGACTACTCCATTCTCTTCCTTTCCCCCAAAAAAATTCTAATGAATAACTTTCCCATGCATCTTATGGCCATATATATGAGTTAAATTCCCATTTTGAAATAGGCGACTTACGTCATAGAACATTAGTGAGTCATGCCAAAGGCTCCAATCAATAGGTCATTTTTTCCATGCTTTCCCTAGGTACATGTATCATTGTTAAGGATATTTGGTCATGATGAGACACATGAATTGCAATTACATGGATGATTATAGGCCCAACTTCAAATATTGAGCACAACAAGAATGATCCTTGGGGCCTAAGCCATGAATTGACAATGAAGAACTAAGGATTTAGTCCCTAATACATGATTCATGGGCCCTAATTGTGGATATACATGGCCTATTTTTGGAGTTACAAGGATTTATTGTATATTTAGGGCTTAAAAAGGATCCATATTTCCTAATTAAGTACGTTTGTGGCCTAATTATGGATCTACAACACATGATTAGGTATATAAAGTGCATAATTAGGGAATTAAAGGGCCTTGTTTGTTTTTCTCCTAGTTTTCTTTGGGATTCTTTCTTCTTCTACTTCATCCTCCTCTTATTGTTGGTGTTCCTTTTTCCAATTCAAAACTACATAGGGTTGAGATAAAACTCTATATGGAGAGGAGTTAGCGGCATAAGAAGAGGAGTTAGAGCAACCAAAGGGGGAATTAGGTCAAAAAATGAATACAATGTGAAACCAATAGCACAGGCTCACATGAATTCTGCAAAAAAACTTCTCTTTTGTTAATAATTGAAATAGAATGCCCCAAATAGAATGCCCCAAATGTTGGGTATTTTGTATTTTCCATTGTATATTTTTTGTTCTTTTACTGAAAATCTGTTTGCAATAAATATTGTACAAGATTTAAATCTACACCAAATCCCTCACCTCCTATTACAAGGGGAAGGAAAATTAATCATGAACAAAATGAATATGAAGTAGAACATATGATCGACTAGAACATCAGGAAACTATTGGTTTTCCCCTAATTGGAAGAGGAAATTAAGTGGATAATCATAGGTTTATCCCTACAAGTGGATTCCATCACCCCTAATAGAAGGTCATTTAGAAGGCCCCTTTTAGCACTTATGGATTACTTGTGCTTTCATAGCATGTCTTAGGGGTGTGCCTTTGTTTTTTGTTCTTAACTAATTATAATAATGAATAAATTGACAAGAAACCCCCTATGAGATATTCAAGTGACTCATGTGAAATTTATAAAACTTACACATACCTACGCAAGGTGTGCCCCATCCTCTACAAATATTAAACATTATTGATAACATTATTTTGTCACTTATTTTGGTCTAACACTTATGTTATTGTGAATAATTTACTTTCTAGCCAAAATCCAAAGATATAACAACAAAGTTTCATTGAGCTAAAGGAAATGAAGTAAATTATGGGAGAACATATTGAACAATATGACTAGATATTCCAATATCTATTTCACATATCAAGGTACAAAATATATGATACCTAGTTGCATAATGACAAAGATCCTCCTCTTGCAAGAAAGATAATACTTTTAAAGGAATGTTTTGGTGCAAGGCATCAAAATTAATTCAATAACTAGGTACCTTGGAAACATAGGTGCCTAGGTCACACGTAATGTTACTTTCAATCCAACTCTAGGGATAACACAACACAAACGACCATTTTCTAATGAGTCATATAACTATTGGGAAAGGGGTTACACCTAACCCTACATTAATGAGTTCCTTTTCTAAGAGATATTTAAGTGATTCATGTTAAATTTATAAAACTTACGCACACCTACCCAAGGTGTACTGCCCCATCCTCTAGAAATATTCAAAATTATTGATAACATTCTTCTGGGAGATATAAAGGGGGTATAGTATCATCCATTAAGGTGTACAATATCAAATGATCAAACTCTACATTACAATTAAGGTTATTTCATCAAGGATCATATGAATCAATGATCAAATTCTATTAGGGGGTTAGTGTGTTCAATGTAATAATGTATTAAGGGTTCAGTGTATGAGAGGGTTAATTTGTTTGAGATAATAATGTCTTAATGGGTTAATTCATTTATAGTGGACTAGTGTGTTTGGGATTATAGTTTCTTGGGGGGCTCATGTCTTCATGGTTTCTTAATGAAACATACTGATCATTTCAAGGGTTAGGCATGCCAAGGTTTATAGGGATTAGGGGGTACACAATGTCCAAGACCATAATAATTGGTGGTCATAGAATATCGGTGGATTAGTGGTTAGTGGAAATAGTGCCTTAGGGGTTAACATGATTTTTTGGGTCATAATGTGTGAGGGAGTGATTGGGTTAGGGGAGACCATTTAATTCAAGGTTCATGGAGATTGGGGGGTATATTATGTCCAAGGGGGGTTATAGTGATCGATATTTTATACCATGACATGATAATTTAATGTCAAATATATTGTTGACCATATATGACATATTAATTAACCTCATACTTTTCTAAATGCATTATAATAAAATTGAAATAAATTAAAAGGGTAAATTAATAGATCAAGCGTTATAGGGGTAAGAGTGATAGTGTATTAGTAGGGTCAATATATTATGATGTTACTATGTTTAGATCCATAATGTATTCATTTTTTAGTGTGTTTGAGGTCACACTATGCTCACTAGGGTTGATTGTTTCAAGAGTCATAGGGATCAAAGGGTATACCATGATCAAGTTGATATTGATTGGGGGTTATCATATAATAGGGATTCATTGTGTTCAAATTCATAATTATTAGGAGGTGATTTCATCAAGAATCAAATGGATCAATGATCAAATTCTATTAGGGGGTTAGTTTGTTCAAAGTAATAATGTATTAAGGGTTCAATGTATGAGAGGGTTAGTTTGTTTAAGATAATCATGTCTTAAGGGGTTAATGCATTTATAGGGGACTAGTGTGTTTGGGATTATAGTTTCTTAGGGGTTTCATGTCTTCATGGTTTCTTAATGAAACATGATTACCATTTCAAGGGTTAGGCATGCCAAGGTTCATAGGGATCAGTGGGTACACAATGTCTAGGACCATAATTATTAGTTTTCATAGCATATTAGTGGCTTAATGGTTAGTGGCCATAGTGCCTTAGGGGTTAACATGATTTTTTGGGTCATAATGTGTGATGGGGTGATTGGGTTAGGGGAGACCATTTAATTCAAGGTTCATGGATGTTGGGGGGTATACTATGTCCAAGGAGGGTTATAGTGATCGATATTTAATACCATGGCATGATACTTTAATGTCAAAGATATTGTTGACCATAAATGACATATTAATTAACCTCATACTTTTCTAAATGGATCATAATAATAATTTGAAATAAATAAAAAGTGTGAATTAAGAGATCAAGGTTTATAGGGGTTAAGAGTCATAGTGTATTAGAAGGGTCAATATATTATGATGTTACTATGTTTAGAACCATAATGTATTCATCTTTTAGTGTGTTTGAGGTCACATTATGTTCATTGGGGTTGATTGTTTCAGGAGTCATAGGGATCAGAGGGTGTACCATGTTCAAGTTGATAGTGATTGGGGGTTATAGAGTAGTTCCTGGAATCCCTTCTTCCCCTCATCACCAAGGATGTATACATGACTATGCCTAGAAATGAGGATGAAGCCATCCAAATGGAACAATTGTACAATATTATTTATTCCCAATTATAGTATCTTTATATTATCCTTCCTAATGCCCCTCGCTCTCAGTCAAGTGACAAGGATGTATCCATGATCATATCTCGGGGACTATGAGTTAGGGATTATATATATATATTATATTATTAGGGATTATGAGTTAGGGACTATTATTATATATTTTATATATATAATATATATTATATATAAATAAATAAATAAATAAATAAAACGAAAAGAAAACAACATACAAGAAAAACCAAATACAAATCACACACAACTACACTCACACACATATTTGGAGCTACTCACACTCACCACTACATAGGAGCACTAATATTGGAGAGGAGAGTAGCATGCATGCAGAGTGGAAGGGAGAGGAGGATGAGAGGAGGGAGAGGCACACAGGAGGAGGCTAGGGCACACGTATTTGCACGCAGAGTGGAAGGGAGAGGAGGACAAGAGAAGGAGGAGAAGGAGGGAGAGGCACATGGGAGGAGGGCACATGCACACAAGAGCAGGGCACATGGATTTTCACGGGAGGAGGGCACATGGTTTTTCACCGGAGGAGGGCACACTATTTTGCACCAGAGGAGGGCACACAATTTTGCAATGAAAAAGGGCTCACGGTTTTACACCAGAGGATGGCACATGGTTTTGCACCAGACGAGGGCACATAGACGGAGAAAATGGTTTGACTTCTTTCTCCTATCTCTTGAGTGTGCATGCTAATTGTTTGATGAAATGCTTGATAGAAATGCTTGATAGAATGCTTGATGAAATGATTGATAGAATGCTTGATGAAATGTGAATTCATCCTTTTAAAATGCACATAGATGGTTTAAAAATAACTGAAATAATTGAAATAAGCTTAACATATATACCAAAGGAAAATGAGATAAAACAAAGAGAGTGGATGAAGGAGAAAAAGGACAAAACAATGAAGGCCTCTTGGACTTGTCCTCGTATAAAGAAGGAACTAATAAACAAGACAATGAATGCACAACTCTGATAAACATAACATATGGGAATACCATATGGTATAACCCTAAAATTTTTATGGAGAAGAGAAAGAGAGAAGGGGTATAGTATCATCTATTAAGGGGGTACAGTATCATCCATTAAGGTGTATAGTATGTTCTACCTTTATCTCTCCAAGACGACTTCTAATTATTGATAACCCCCTATAATTCTCTTCTTAGATGCATTTTTCTTTGAAAAATCCACCTAATTGGGATGGGATGTTCACATTACAACTTATATATCCCAATTACAACATATTGTTTCAGTAATGATCCCTCAATAGAATTCAATACCCTTAATGTCATTAAAAGTTTCATGTAAGAAAGTTTCAATGAGCAAAAAATATTACTATGTTTGACATGCCATTTTCTTCATTGCCTTTGTCTCCATAGAACAATAATAACAAATAACCTTTCTCATGTGTTTGAGGCACCAATTAGGGAGATGTTGGTTGCATGGTATTAAACTAACTTTCCATGCAAAAGGATTCAATAAGCAACTCATTTTATCCATGGTCACATTGGGTGCATGGTTGTTTGGAGAGATCACTTAGTTAACATGAAACACATGTTATAGTTTATGGACCCTAACTCTAGGGAATCATTTGGTTGGTAGGATCTTGGTAGCTTTCAAGACTCTTATCTCTACAAGGATCATACAAAAGTTCTTCAATAAGGGGGGGAATCATTTTTCCCTTGTTTGGAATGCGATATACTATGTTGGATATCTCCATGGAAAATGACCACAACCTTTCTCACATATCATATTTCCATAATTACTCCAAAAACCCATTTTACAAGTTCTCATTTCCATCAAGAAAAACTAACCCACCATGTCTTTGACCAACTTTAGCTAGAAGGTGATTTTCACCATTCTCACCCGAAACATGTGGTTCCTTGCAAAGAACACATAATCACTATGATATACATGTTAGGATATTTAGACACTTAGGAGTTAGTTAATATCTACTTGGTCTAATATGTCATTAGGTAAAAGTGTGTTTCTTAGTGTGTTTATTTAGTATGCATTAGTATGCATTTGTAGTTAGGAAATCCGACGATCATGATATGTTCCTGACATAGAGTGATCTGACGGTTCATACTGTCCTCGATCTTAACAGCCATTGATTTCTTGCTTAGCACCTGATTGGTCCATGATATCTATTTAAAGAGAATGGAGGGTCATTTTCTTATGATCGATTTTAAGAAACTCTCTTGTAAAATCTCTCTGTAATCTTTTTCTTTTCATTAATAAACTGCTCCAAGTGCTCGTGTTGGCTGGGGCCATGGATGTTTCCTCGTAGCAATTTTACCACGTGAAAACATCAGTGTGTTGATCTTTGATCTGGTTATGTGATTGGTTACTGAAGGTGTTCTTCCTCTGTTGGAATACCTATGTTTTCGAACATGGTATCAGAGCCTGTTTAAAGACCCGCTCCTATTGTAGATCGAGATCGTGAAGCCGAGTTTCCTCATCTCCATTTTATGGAATTTATGTACATTTTTGGGCTGAGAAGACTGTTCCATTGTGCCCGGAGCACTCATTTCATTCAGGAAGACTTTTAGTTTCACTCGAAAAGGTTTCCTTTTTCCCAATATATGGCCATTACAGTCAGATCTGGAGGTATAAATCCTGAATATGCATTTTTAAAATTTCTGCAAAGTTTTATTTTGATTTTATTTCAGTTTGTATTTTTTATTTCCAGGTTGCTACTACTTTAGATCTGCGTATTATCTTTTCCCCGTTCCCTATGCGATCTCGGCAAATCAGAAACATATAGGAAAATGTGCATCTTTTGGGTAAGCTAACCGAGATCTAACCCTTCTTGTCATCGAGAAGCGAAATTTTTTTCCTGTGTGAAAAGAGTTTTTTTTTAGCACGCTCTCCAAGGCCTTCTTCAACAACAACAACAATTCTCCTTCTAAACAGTACAATATGTTTTTCTAGACAATTTGGTTAAAACTTGCCTTATTAAGTAAGAGGTCTTGAGTTCAAGTCTCTCTTTTGTTACCTTTTTGAAAAAGTTCATGCTAAAATTGTAAAGTGTATTTCACTTCAACTATAAAAGTGAATCACTATAAGTAGATTTAATATTTTATTTTAAAGTTATTTATTTTGCATGCAACTTTTTTGTTATAAAGTAACTTCATTGTAAAAGTGATCCCCACTTCTCTTTATAAAAGTGGGTCACTTCATAAAGCAACTTACACTATCACAAGGTTAGTTGGTTACCATTTATGACTTTTTTTAAAAGGGCATAACTCTCACATCGAAAGTTCGTTTTCAGTGCCATGTTTTTTAAAACCACATAATTTTTAGAGCTCTTTCCATCGACATCATCAGTTTCAGTTTTTAAGTCCATATTATTTTTTATTTAATATGGCTTCTACAGGTAATGTCTTTCTTACCAGCAACAACTACTTCCAATGGAAATCTCATATGGAAGATTTATTAAGAAGAAAGGCTTGTACCGGATTACCTTGGGAAAGGAAAAAGCACCCACTGATGCTGATAAGAAAGCCATGTGGGATAATAGGAATGATGAAGTACGTGGATTCACTATCATATTTGGCCCATTTTGTGACGGTTGTTTCGACATTATGTCGTTGATATGATGACAAATCTAGAGTCTCTGAAATGTCGGTTTATGTGATGTGGAATTTTCAACGAACTTGATCAAACGTCGCAAAAGAGACAATATAGGAAAACAATGTGAAACTAACTTTTTTTCTAAATTGTGACAACAAATTTTATAGCAAAATCAACGCATCAATAGAAGTTGTCGTCACATATGCAACAACAACTTTTCATTTTTTATATAGCTAAATCGTCGCATCAATAGAAGTTTTTGTCACCTATTCGATGACAAATTTTGTTGTTTATGTAGCTAAATTGATGCATCAATAGAAGTTGTCATCACCTATTCAACAACAACTTTTTGTTGTTTATGTAGCTAAACCGACACATCAATAGAAGTTGTTGTCGCCTATTCGATGACAACTTTCCGTTGTTTATATAGAAAAATTGTTCCATCAATAGAAATTGTCATCGCATAGGCGACGACAACTTTTTGTTGTTTATATAGCAAAACCGTCTCATCGATAAAAGTTGTCGTCGGATATGCGATGACCAAAATTTATTTAGAAAT
>ML780275.1:63451-76628 GCA_009831015.1 Picea engelmannii
AATTCCAATTATAGAACTAACCCTGAAATTAATTAACAATCTCAATACATCCTATATGTTACCTATACCATAAAATTTCAATAACATTATCTTAACCACCTCACATATTATGTTATAATAACCTTGCAACTAAAACATCAATCGCCAATCACATTACAAGACAATAATAATTAATAAAGCCAGTAAGGAATTTAACACAGTCCGTTCAACCTCCATTTCGAGCCCAACTTTGCAAGTCTAAAGTGTATAATGACTTCAGGATATAATCAATTTAGTCCTAAGGAAATTCATTGTGCAAGTTTAAATTGTAATGTGCTTAGGGTTCCATCTTAATTCAATTGCCTTAAACCATTTTTATTGTTATAAGTTTTTTGTTTTAAGGTCGTTATCTAAAGATCATGTTAGATATATATAACAATGCCCCCAGAGATTAAGTACATCTTATCGACCTTTACCCAAATTTCCATCCCACTAGAATTGATAATGGAAACACTTCTTGACTCTAAATATACTAACCAATCAAAACCTTAACCATTTCATAGCCATATATGAATACCAAATTTAAAATTCTATAAGGTTTATATACTTCACTCATTCAGAATAATAAGGACAATATACACTATGGTAGATCATGGGTAATTCGATGCACCACATATAATGATAGAACAATTAAAAAAAAACTAGAATAAAAGATATTATTAATTAAGGATAATATTAATTAAAGTCATTATTAATTAAACAACAGAAATCCAATTTGCCTTTGGAAGCAAGGAATACATCACAGGCTATACATGAGGGGTGATGATCATTACATTGATGTTCACTCACCATATAATTCTATAAATCTGCAAGCGATGAATTCAAGGTGGTCTGAAAAAGCCAGTGACTAAGGGCGAGTAATAAGGTAAGGAAAACGCAGGTCAACTAAACAAGAAAATCGCACTGTCCATAAGTTTCGTTGTCTATGAATTAAGCATTCGTTGTCTGTAATTACATTCTTTTCTACGATAGAATTCGCACAGCAAGCAGTCCCGGTTTCACTCAAGGAGCAGCACTCGGTCAAGCATCTTCATCAAACATTTTTAAAAGCATAGAAGTATGAATACAAAACGCAGTCAAAATTTCAGCATGGAGTGACCATCGAATAGCAACATAGACATTAAATAAGAGAAAATCATGGTAACCTAGAAACAAACTCAGTCAGAGGTCTATACAATCCAGGCCACATTCACCATCTTAGCAGGTTTAAAATGCAATGTACAACGCTGGCCAGGTAGCTAGATCACATTGCCAGAATGAAATTACAGTGATAATTCACAATGAAATTGCCGAAGGGAATGTTTCAGAACCAATCGTTCAAACAAATTGCCAGTACACTCATTGCCAGAATGAATTCTCTAACTAAATTTTACAAAAACGAAATGACAGTACACTCATTGCCGGAATGAATTCTCAAACTAAATTTTACAAAACAAAATGACAGTACACTCATTGCCGGAATGAATTCTCAAACTAAATTTTACAAAAACGAAATGACAGTACCCTCATTGCCAGAATGAGTTCTCAAACTAAATTTTACAAAAACGAAATGACACTGCACTCATTGCCAGAATGAGTTCTCAAACTAAATTATACAAAAATGAAATGACAGTACACTCATTGCCAGAATGAGTTCTCAAACTAAATTTTACAAAAACGAAATGACAGTACACTCATTGCCAGAATGAATTCTCAAACTAAATTTTACAAAAATGAATTGACAGTACATTCATAGCCATATTTAAAAATGACCCCAGTCACATAGAAATGCCCACAACCATATGTAAATGCCCACATTAAAACAAAACACCCACAGAAATATATCAATGCCCACAATGATATGGAAATGCCCACAGTGATACCAAACGCCCTCTGAAATATTTAAACGCCCACGACAATATGAAAACGCTCAGATTAAAACAAATGACCACGGCAACATGAAAATGCTCAGATTTAAAACCCAACGCCCACGGCAACATGAAAATGCTCAGATTAAAACCAAATGCCCATGGTCTTATATAAACCGCCCACCTTAATTTATAAACGCCTACAACAACACATATGCCCATAGTAATATATAAAAGGCCCACAGTCATATAAACACACAACCATAAAATCTCTTTTATCCCAACCGACATGCAACAACAGAGTAAGAAGAAATATTTTATAACTGTAACACAATTTCAATCGCCGAAGAACAAGGCAAGAAAACCAATCAATCCAACGAGAACCCAAGCAGATGGAAGTTAAGTATTTTTCATCTCACAATGCCAATACAAAAATGTTGATGAAAATAAGAGAGGGTTAAGGTCCTAATACCTTCTATCATGGAAATGAAAAACATACCATTGCCTTAACTCCTGCCTTGAATGATGACCCCGCGCTCCGTGTTGCTCCTTCTCCGCGTCGCTCCCGCTCGCCAACCATAGAGACTACACCGGTACCTCCCAGCCAATCGCTAGGGGTACTCAGCTTCCCCCTTATCCCCCCGAGCCGCAAAGGGGCCACACACAATCCAAATGGTTCGTCTAGCTTCCCAAATCACCTCGCGAGGCCGAGCTACCACTCCTATCCAAGATGGAAAATCCCAACTCTCCACAAGTAATCAGTCAAGTCACAATTCCGGAAGCGTAACGTTACGCTATCAGCTCATTCCTTTCTTCCTCAGCTTCCCTTTCTTTTATAGAGTTTTTCCCACCTCCAACTTTCCCTAAATCACATTTTAATTAAGTTTTAAATAAAAAATACTAAATGATCTCCTTCGCACAAGTGTCGTCCATCCCCCTCTTTCCTCTAGTAATTATTTTCTTTAATTTATTAATTTACCCAATTCCCTCAACCATCTAGAGTTTCCCCTAAATTCACTCCTAGGTGTTCTTAGATTCCCTTACAGGTTTAATTACTTTCCCTAAAATGAAGTTTCTAATTTTAGTTCATTTTAGAAGGTTCTTAATTGCAGATTCCTTACTATGTTGACCTCGCTTTTTACCATAAGTTCCCATCTTTCCTTTATTATGTTTCCTCCATTTACTTAGTTTCCCAATTCTTATTATTCCCTTCTTTCCCCTTTTTATTAGACCCAAAATGGCAGTTGCACTATTAAATCTTTCCCATTTATTATTTATTTAACATCTTTTGTACTTTCACAAGTTAGGAAATAATTTCTTCTTTGCAAATTTTTAAAACCATTAGTTTTAATTAAATTCTTACTCTCTTCATTTACCCCAAGAATTTTATGAAGACCTAACTATTATTGAAGTGGGTTTTTGTTTGAATTTTTATTTTTATTCTAGGGTCTTTTTCTTAAGGTTAGACTAAATTTTTACCCTAGAAAAGTTTTAGACTTAGGACTTAGATTCTGAACTGGGCAACACTTGGTTAGGGAATTTGTTTAAGGATTTCTTGAGGCGTTAATGTCTTAGGGCCATCCAGGTTTGTTTCTTCATCATCATCAACGCGACGTGCCCTTCAGGACGCACTACGTGCTCCAAGGGTGCCACTCGCCTCATTTGTTTCTTTTGCGCGACGTGCCCTTCAGGATGCACCACGTGCTCCAAGGGTGCCACTTGCTTATTGTGGTTCTTTTGCACGATGTGCCCTTTAGGATGCACCACGTGCTCCAAGGGTGCCACTCGCCAACTTGTGTTTCTTTTGCGCGACATGCCCTTCAGGATGCGCCACATGCTCCAAGGGTGCCACTCACCAACTTGACTGATTGGTAGACATCTATAACCCCTGGAGTCAACACTCTACCAGGTGAACTTGTGGGAGACTAAGGGCTCTAAGGAATAAGGCCCCTACCTTATTGCGCGCCCCTTAGAATCATCGTGAGCGACTGTCGCAGTCTGCCCTCACAGCATCGTGGATTCCTCTCAAACTAGGTAATCGTTAACCTACAGTTCGAGCCACGACGGGAGTGCTAGTAGGTTGTGGCAGGGCTGTTGTCCACACCTTTCCCTCAACCTCTCTGGAAATCGTGTGTGACCCCTTTACTCCATCTGTGAGTCTGGTCGACAAGATATCGTCAGCCTACATCATCAACAATCGTGTCAGAACATGTCAACATCATATCATCAAATCAATGAAATATCACAGTAAATAAATCAACCCAAATAGCACACTCTGTGACTCAATCCGGAGTCCAAAGGGTTCCACCGATGTCTCTACATCCTCAAGGTCCAAAACCCTGCACACTCAATAAAACTGAGTCAATAGCACATGTCTACGTCAAAGCAGTAAAACATCATGTCATCTATCACAATGCATCATAATCAAGGATAAATGTTTTAACATCATGAAAGTCCGGATCACTTGCGAGCAAGTGTCCTCAAAGAATAAGTTTTCTCAGTGCGCCAGAGCGGGATGTTACAATTCAAGGATGGTTAGATCTCACCATTCATTAATCACATGAATGTTGTAGCATATTTAGTAAAAAAATACATCACTAACCACTCAAACACTTCTTCTTGGGATTTAAAAACACCATTCCATAGATCTTCTAAGTATATTTGAACATGATGATAGACTATCTTGAGATCAATCTTAGAGAATAATTGAGTTCCTCAAAGTTGATCCAAAAGGTCATTAATTATCCGAAAAGGATATCATTTTTTTACTGCTATCTTATACAATGCTTTATAGTCTATAGCTAAATTCCACATGTCATCTTTAATAGGAACCAAGACTATGGGATAGCCATAAGGTTAAGAACTCAGTCAAATCCTTATAACCTCAATGAGCTCTTGAATATATGATCGTATCGTATCATTCTTCCATATATATTTGTGATAAAATGGCCCATTTTATAGTGGTGATCATACTGCCAAATAAATGTAATGGTGTACCACACAATGAAATGGTACTCCTTGTGGATCTATGAATGCATCACTACACTATTTCAGGGTTGCATATAATCATTGGCACTATTGTTTCCAAACATCTCATCCCTTTCTTGTTGAAAAAACAAATCTTCCAAATGCACAGGGTTCTCTCACATCCCTGATAGTGATAACAACAAACTTTTGTGAATGTGTAATGATCTTCCAAGCTTTCTTAGAAGAGATAATTTGTAGTTTTTGGAATATCGTATACTTGACCATAAACAGAAACATACCACTTGAGGTTGTGCATATTACTTTCCATGTCAATCCCAAAGACATGGTTAACTAAGAATAACTTTTCATACTTCCATCAATGCAATATCACATAGGAATTCATATTACAACATTGGATTTTGTACAAAACAAAGCATTGTTTCTTGAAAATCACTCCCATCTAAGAAGGCAAGGACATTGTGGGTGATTATTGATGTTCAGTCTCAATATCTTCACTGCATCAACATAAATAATGTTCTTCACACTCCCACTATCAATGATAATCTAGATATGGTTTCAAGATTCAATCATATATTGGTGTAAACATTAACCAATCTCTATTCTTCCTCATTTGGAGTAGTAATACACAATTGTGTAATTGTCTTTGCTATTATTTCTTATTGATTTGTGTCAATGGAATTTTTCTATGGCACTATCAAAGGGACACAATTGTTTCGTTCTAGACAATTGTGAGGCTATGGATCAATTATGATAGCTTGCCATTTATCCATCACCATCTTTGCAACCTACATTCTTTATTGGAATGGTACTTTGTGGTGTGATGTTCACATGAATTTCTTAGATGAGAAGGATTCTTAGAACTACTAGAGGATTGGAATCTCTACATCTACTAATTTGAGTTCCAATTGAACTTCCCTTTATTTATCTCCTCATCACCAATCGGCTTTGAGTTGGGAAATTTTCTAACTCATTGGCTTATGTTTTTCCTCTACCAATGTGACTCTTCAAATTCTCCTTTAACTTCATGGTGAAAAAATAAGCATCTTCATGCATATTGGTGGTTAGCAATAAAATATTTTTTAGTATATTATATCAATGCAGTGTCACTTTAAACTCTACAATGTAGTTAGGAACCTAGTGGCTTTGCTTCTGGTGCAACTGCTACCACTACATATACTCAACATGGCATATGTCCAATAGGCATTCCCATGGGATGAAAATTTCCCTTCATGCTTTTTTTAGTCCTTCTTACATGGTCACAGTCTCACCCACTCCCTTCCTCTTCTAATCAAAGGATTACCACTAACAAAGTGGATTTGAGGTGAAGTTGAGGGTAGTAAATGAAAGTTTATTCTCAATAAAAGAGTTTTTCATAGAAAACTAGTTCTCCATTTGTCTGATACACTCACCCAAAGTAATTACATCTATGTCACCTTCAAATAGTGGAATTCCAATACTTACTTTAAACTTAAACAAAACTCTCCCATTGAATGATGCATCAACTCTAGGTTTCACATTTTGATGATTGCTTCCTACAAGCATGATTATCATCATAAATTTGAAACAATGGTCATACATGTCATCCCTATGCCTTCATGTCTCTTCTTATACCATGTTTTTCAAATCTACCATGGTGGAACAAGGAAAATTCACTTTTCCCATTATGTAGTTGAGTTAGTGCATGGAAATGTTGTCGAAGTGATGCAGGAGCATCGCTCACTCATCAAGCGAGCCACCGCATGGAGGCAAAGGAATAGCTGGACAGTGCCAGCATTCAAATTTTGAAACATTGGAATATGGCTGCGCCAAACATTAAATATATTGATGTGATGAAGCGCACTTTATAGATGTAACGGACCTTGAGCGGATAAGCTCTCGTCCTTAGGTAGATGAGGCATTTATTTAGTTTTAATGCAGGTAGATAAGGAATTAACTGTAGATTAGACAGTTTTAGCTTTCGAGAGGGAAAACGGAGTATAGACACCCTCCCTTGTATCATTGTATTATCATCAAGCATTAGCATTGAGAAAAGAGAGAAGAGAAGAGCAGAGAGCTTGTGAAGAAACCTCCATGTACAGATATTGAATTAATAGGAGAAGCCCTGATTCAATTCCATGGATGTGTTTGATCTCTGTGTGTTGTTGATATTATGCCTTTGCATGTTTGCTTCCTTTTATTCTTATTTATTATATGTTGCGTATGTGATTTCATATCAGGTTCGAAACCTGAGGGAATGAAAGAATGAGTTTCAATTGTTTCTCTGCTTGAGTCAGGAGATTCCTGCATAGAGTGCAGTTGAATTCCTCTGCATAGAGTGCGTCGAGGAGGCCAAGCAGTTGGACTTTTGTTCTCTTTCGCCCAGAGTTGGATTTGAGAAATTCGAGCCGTGCAGGTGAGTGCAGGTCGAATTTGAGTCTCAGTGGCAAGTCCGAGAGGAGGAAAGGGTGAAGCCGTTGCGAGCGTGGACGCACGGGACCCAGAAGACTTCAACACTTTTGGGAGTGATTGAAGACCGAGCACAAGGAGCATGTTCGAGGAATCCTTGAAGGAGTCCGAGTTGACAAAAAGCTCAGGAGGGATAGTCCCTTTGGTTCGCCGGGAAGTCGACCCATGCGGAGGGCTCACAGAACAAAGGTGGCGAATGGGGGAACTCTTCAAGAGGAAGAGAATCGACGACTTGAATCGTCATGGGGAATCACTAAGATCGCGACCTGACTTGTGGTTCAGATGTATCGGGAGTTCGCGACAGAAGATAATTGTTTCTCGTAGAGTGAGGTCACGAGGATGCGAAACGTGACGTCTTGGAACGTTTTGCATGGTGTACGTCGGGATAGATGATGTGACAGGTGGTCTCAGGATATCGGATCTCGGGGGTTAGATACCTCAAGTCTGATCTCGGGAGTGACGAGAGCGCGAGGTCGCGAGATTTCCGAGTCATCGGCATCTCGGCACTTCGAGTCTCGGAGGTTGAGAATTCAGTGGCATAGAGACGCTAGTCGCGAGTCGCGATAGCGCGAGGTCCCGATATACCAAGACAGAGTCAACGTTGACCCGAAGTATCGGGTCTCAGAATCCGAGGGTCCAATTCCCAGTGGTGGAACTCGCAAAATCGCGAGAGCCGATCCTTCGTAAATTAAGGAGGGGAGGATCGCCGGAAGTAACTGTGGGTAAAGAACTCCCGAGGGAGTTGGAAGAGCATTGACTCTTCGGGCCTTGAAAAAAGAGAAGGTCCTGGTGGGGCGACAGTGCCATTGAGGGAAGGTTGCGTCAGAGTGGTATCAGAGCCCTGAAGTCTTGTCTATATATTGCAGGCGAGAGAAGGGAAGGAGAAAGGAAAGTACTCTGATACTCACGACTTGCATCAGAGTGGTATCAGAGCTAAGCTATGAAATTCTCTTTGTTCAGGTAGAAGAGGGAAGCAGATTTCATAATGCCGCCCAGAAGAGAGAGGCCATCACCTGATCGTGAAGACAGGGATGCCCGAAGAAGGGGTAGGCCGACAGGAAATGTGGAGATGGAACGTCAGATAAGAGATCTCAGGGCGAGACTCGAAGATATGGAGACCACCCAAAGGCGTGGAGCCGACGCAGGAGAGTTCAGCGATCCTGAGATTGAAGAGGAAGCTGGACACGATGCCGAAGAGGTCTCAACAGAAGATGCCTCGACAGAGAGGTTAATCAAAGCCATTTCGAGGATGAGCTCGAAGACGAAGATGGACATCCCGACTTATGAGGGGAGTCTAAATGCAGAAGAGCTGCTGGATTGGATCCGAGCGCTCGACACCTACTTCGATTATGAGGACATCGAAGAGGATAAGAAGGTTAGGCATGCAGTCACGAAGCTGAAAGGACATGCAGCCTTATGGTGGGACGAGCTGCAGGCGGACAGGTGTTCCAAAGGCAAACAGAAGATCAAAAGCTGGGATCGGATGATCGCCAAGATAAAGGCAAAGTTCATTCCAAGGGATTACCATATTTCTCTGTTCAGGCACATGCAGAACCTGAGACAGAAGCTGATGACGGTGAAAGAATACACCGAAGAATTCTACAGGCTCAACATTCGAGCTGGTCATCGAGAGAGTGATGACGAAAAAGTAGCGAGGTATCTGAATGGTCTCAGGTATGACATTCAGGATGAGCTGAGCATGCTGACCATCCGCACTATTGAGGATGCATACCAGATGGCTCTGAAGGCCGAAGAAAAGTTGAGCCGCAAGCAAGGTCAGCGAGGGCGAGGCATAAGTCAGCCCAAAGGAAAAATTGTTGTTCAAGAGAGAACACAGAAACCCAAGGAGGATTGGAAGAGGCCTCAGGGTAGAGCTGAAAGAGGTGGAACCTCACAGCAAAGACAGCAAAATGCTGAGCCGAGGAGACGGCAAGGTGATCAGCAAGGAGGATATGCTGATGCAAATACATTTCCTCGTACCTGAGGTAGAGTACAAGGCAGAGGAGGAGTGATCACATGTTTTACGTGTGGGAAAGACGGACACAAAGCAGTGGATTGTCCAGAGAGGAAGATAGACTGAGGAACCTCTCACGTCGCTGAGGCGCAGAGGCGTGATGTTGAGGATGAAGACACTGGAAGTGGGAAGTCACTGACAGTGCATAAGGCTCTCTTGAAACCTGAGAAAGAAGTGGATACAGCTCATAGATGTAGACTGTTCCGGACGACTTGCAAGACCCAGGGCTGGAAATGAAAGGTTATAGTGGACAGTGGGAGCACAGATAATCTTGTTTCGACCGAGATGGTGGAGAAACTAGAGCTGAAAATGAACAAGCACCCGAGTCCATACAAAGTGACGTGGCTGGAGAAAGGACACCAGGTATGTGTTACCAAACAATGCTTGGTAAATTTTAAAATGGGTGAATACAGAGATGAAATCTTGTGTGACGTCATTCCCATGGATGTATGCCACATACTGTTGGGTAGACCATGGCAGTATGATAGAAATGTTGTTCATGACAGGAGGAAGAACACATACACCTTGGAGAAGGATGGGAGACTCCATAGGTTGCTTCCGATAAAAGATAAATATCAGGAAGTAAAGCCAGAGGTAAGCAGCACGATACTCCTCATGAGTGGGAAGGATCTTCTCATAGAGCTAGAGAAGGATGAAGATCCACAGTTCTTTGTTGTCAGGAAGCCGCGGGTTGTCTTGACAAGCACAAGAGTGGACGACTTGTCGGAAGAGATTCAACAACTGCTGGGGGAGTTCACTGACATCATTGTGGACGAACTACCTCGTTCGTTGCCACCAATGAGGAGTGTGAGTCATCATATTGACCTCATACCCGGAGCAAGTTTACCAAACAAGGCAGTGTACAGGTTGACACCTCAAGAGAACGAGGAAGTTAAAGGCAGGTTCAGGATCTGCAGGATAAGGGACTAGTGAGGGAGAGCCTTAGTCCATGTGTTGTTCCGACAGTACTAAGTCCGAAGAAGGATGGAAGCTGGAGGATGTGTACAGACTCCAGGGCGATTAATAAGATCACCATCAGGTACAGGTTTCCATTGCCGAGAATGGATGACTTGATGGATTTCCTGAGTGGGGCAAATTATTTCTCCAAGATAGACCTCAAGAGCGGATACCATCAGATCCGGATGAGAGAGGGAGATGAATGGAAAACAACATTCAAAACAAACGAGGGTTTGTACGAATGGCTGGTCATGCCGTTTGGCTTGACAAATGCACCCAACACTTTTATGAGGCTGATGAATGAAGTCCTACGGGAATTCATTGGCAAATTCGTGGTAGTGTACTTGGATGACATATTGATTTTCAGCAAAACCAGGGTTGAGCATTTAAAGCATTTGGCCATTGTGATGAAAAGGTTACAGCAGGAGAAGCTGCTGATAAATTAAAAAAAATGCTCGTTCATGTAGACGGAGCTCATATATCTGGGTTTTGTAATCTCGGCAAATGAGTTAAAGATGGATCCTGAGAAGGTGAACGTAATCAGGAATTGGCCATCGCCGAGAAATGTTTTTGAGGTACGGAGCTTCCATGGTTTGGCCAGCTTCTACAGGAAATTCATTCGGAATTTCAGCGGAATCAGTGTTGCAATGATGGACACTGTGAAGAAGCAGCATAAAATTTTTCAGTGGACAGCCGAGGCTGAAAAGAGCTTCAATCTGTTGAAGCGGAAGATAACCGAGCAGCCAATTTTGGTGCTGTCGGATTTTCAGAAAACCTTCCAAGTGAAGTGTGACGCCAGTGGGTATGCTGTTGGAGGGGTCTTAAGTCAGGATGACAGGCCTGTGGCATATTACAGTGAGAAGTTGGATGATGAAAAATTGAAATACTCCACGTATGATAAGGAATTCTACGCCATCATACAAGCACTAAAGAAGTGGAGGCATTATCTCATACCCAAAGAATTTGTGCTGTACAGTGATAATAATGCACTGCAATTCGTGAGTCAGCAGGAGAAGCTGAACCAGAAGCATGCGAAGTGGGTGGAGTACATGCAGAATTTCACATTTGTGATAAAGCACATTTCGGGGACTGCGAACAAGGTGGCTGATGCCTTGAGTAGGAAATGTTTATTGCTGCAGGAATTCAGGTTCAAGACTTTGGGTTTTGAAAACATGAAAGATATGTATGCAGGTGACGCAGACTTTGGTGAGGCGTACGAGGCAGCCGAGAACCCAGTTCTCAGGGATAGGAGTCCGTGGATTGACTACCTGATCCAGGATGGATTGCTGTTCAAAGGCAATCAATTGTGCATTCCAGATTGCTCTATGAGAGAGAATTTGGTGAAGGAGAAGCACAGCGGTGGACTAGCAGGTCATTTCAGGTATGACAAAACATTCGCCAAGCTAAGCGAATCATATTTTTGGCCGGGCATGCATACAGATGTTAAGCGATTTTTTGACAGGTGCAGGATATGTCAACATACTAAGGGCCGAAGGCAGAACACAGGGTTCTATCAGCCGTTGCCCATACCAGAGAGGCCATGGGAAGCCATTAGCATGGACTTTGTATTGGGTTTACTGAGAACTCAGCGAGGAGTGGATTCCATCTTTGTTGTGGTGGACAGGTTCTCGAAGATGGCACATTTTATCCCGTGTCACAAAACAAGCGATGCCACACACATCGCCAATTTATTTTTCAAAGAGATCGTGTGACTGCATGGATTACCGAGAAGCATAGTCTCGGATCGGGATACCAAGTTCATAGGTCATTTTTGGCGGACGTTATGGAAGAAGATGGGGACTGATCTGGCATTCAGTTCAGCATACCATCCGCAGACAGATGGACAGACAAAAGTGGTAAACAAGAGTCTGGGGGATTTATTGAGGAGCCTGGTGACGGAGCATCACATCAGTTGGGATCAGATCCTACAACAGGCGGAATTCGCGTACAACGATTCGGTGAATCGGAGTACAGGTAAGAGCCCATTTCAGATTTTGTATGGGACACAGCCGAGAGGAGTGTCTGAGCTCAGGGAGCCAGAACAGGCTGAGACTAGCAGCGCGAGGGCTGAAGAACTCGCTGAGGCAATGAAGGAACTTCACGCGGAGGTGAAGCAGCGGTTGCAGAAATCGAATCAGGAGTACAAGAGCAGAGCCGACCAGAGGAAGAGGCAACTTCAGTTCAAAGTTGGAGACATGGTTCTGGCGCACCTGAGGAAAGAAAGGTTCCCAAGGGGAACATACAACAAGCTCAAGATGCAGAAGATCGGGCCATGCAGAATTCTGAGGAAATTCGGCGAGAATGCGTATGAGCTTGAGTTGCCAGAGGGCATCGGGATATCTTCGATTTTCAACATTTCAGATTTATACCCATATAAAATCGAAGATGCAGGAGCTAGAAATGTTGAGGAACCAGTGGTCCAGTGGCAGAAGCAGTTGCCAGTTGCACAGAAGCCACAGATAGAGTGCATACTGGATAAAAGAGCCGGTAAGAAGACCAGGAGAAAGCAATATTTTGAATACCTGGTAAAATGGAAGAACCACCCAATGGAGGATGCCAGCTGGGAGACAGAGGCAATGATACAGAAACATGGGCAAACTGTACAAGAGCTCATGAGCAGGAGCCCATGAAATTTTTTGAGTCGAGGAGTATGATGCAGGAGCATCGCTCACTCATCAAGCGAGCCAGCGCATGGAGGCAAAGGAACAGCTGGACAGTGCCAGCATTCAAATTTTGAAACATTAGAATATGGCTGCGCCAAACATTAAATATATTGATGTGATGAAGCGCACTTTATAGATGTAACGGACCTTGAGCGGATAAGCTCTCGTCCTTAGGTAGATGAGGCATTTATTTAGTTTTAATGTAGGTAGATAAGGAATTAACT
>ML780275.1:77631-89364 GCA_009831015.1 Picea engelmannii
TGAGGAAATGAAAATTAATGCAAGCATAATGATTCAAGCCATTGTAATAGAAATACAATAAAAAATAGATAACTAAGATCTGAAAAATTTGTTAACAAAAATAGAACTAGATTGTCCAGCCCATGTATATCACACTAAACTATAATACTTAACATACCCATGTATATAACTAAACTAACATATTTAACATGAGGAAGGTTGGTATACATAATGCCAAGAATATCAATGAATCCAAAACCACACTTACAATGATTATTAATGAGTAGTATAAGTTGAAATGACGCTTAACTAGAAACACTCAACCATGAATATATTTTTTACCCTTTGTTTGGTAAATTTCAAATATAAAACTTATAGTCAAATAGGTTCACCATACCCAAACTTATTGTGTGAACATCACTGATAGCAAGGCATTGTATTCTCAATGAAAGGAAGTGTAGAACTACTTTCATAAAACATAGGTGGCATAACAAACTAACACCATCTACTTGACAAGATAAAGGAAATAATGCTAACAAGACAAAAAATGTTAACATAATACACAAGGAACAATTGCAATGATGCTAGCTTAACATGATGAAATTCATAATGTCAACATGACATGAACATTGACAATATGAAATAGGGCTCCTAGAAATGCATACAAATAACACAAATCCATGAACATACAGGAAGTAGAGAAAATAACACAATTCGGGGGAAAGCTTACCACATCATTTGCTCTTCATTCAAGATCCTTTGTATTGGACATGTTGCAGATTACTTCATTAGAATCATGCTCTACATGAATAACATAAAATTTATAATAATTACAAGGAAAACACCAATTAGTGGATGTTTTTGTGGAACCACTTCTCCCTTCTCCATTTTTAGTGTGGGTTTCTAGCAAAGGTAGGAAACAAGAGGTTTTCGAGTAATTTTTTTTATTGATACACCTAAACTATTATGTTGCACTAGGTTTCTAGCAAAGGCATTTGACTAGATGTTTTGGCAGAAGTTTTTTTATTGATGCACCTAGATTATTATGTTTTACCAGTGTCCTTTAATATCTAAAGCATTGGTGATCCATGGCTACAAGTGCATTGGAGCAATAAGTACATGTCAAAAATACATCAGTTCTAAACATTGGTCAAGACACATTGATGATCCACATTGGTCTAGGTGCACCAATGCTTCTATACCAATGTGCACCCATGTGTATAAAAACACAAAATACAGTAGTGCTCCACTTTGGTTCCAAAACATTTGTGCTCCATGACCCATGTGCACTAGAGTGCTAATAGCCCAAAAAGACATCAATGCTTCACTTTTGTATTGGTATATTTTTTCTCCTATTTGGTATGGGTGAAACAATGCTCCTATACGGTGTAGGTGCATCAATGCTCTTCTTTAGGTATGGGTGCACTGGTGTTACTAATACACCAAATCACTGAAAAATAATGTCCCTAATTCTTGAGACTAGGCAATAAAGAAATTATATTGATGTCCACAATATACCAACAACACCAAGAAAAGATACACAAAATTAAGTAAGAACTACAACTTATAGTTTCATGGTTTTCATTGATTTGGTCACATGTAATTAAGCTTTACCAAAATGCAACCTTGATTATTACTCGAATACTAGTTCTTTGTTAATACAATTTCAATTCCCAATGACCATATTTCCCCCTTCCCACCTATAAATAAGAATACAAAACACTGGAATTTATATGGACCACTCCCCCTCCAAATTCTTCCTTAATACCATCTTAATATGTCAGTGCAATATTTTCCATGGAACAGACAGTGGGACATTTTTCTTCCTACACAAATCCAATAAGGTTATTACCCTCCTATGCAGAAATGCCTTCATATACCTCTTTGTTCCGGATTTCACATTGTAAAAAAGGGATGCTTGCTTCATTACATAAAGTTTAAGAACTTTGTTATCAAAGGTTGACATATCCACAAACTATGCTAGCTAGATGCATAGAATGAAAACGTCTTGTATGTTATTGCCATCTTCACCTCTAGATCAGAGATAGGTTCTAAATTTTATTTTGGGACTCTAAAGTGGACTGGAAGTCACTAAGATCTCTTCTTAAACATAAACCACCATGTCCATGACACAATGAAAAGACACAATGAAAATAATGGTGATGCTCTTTGTCATGTGAGACACAATGAAACATGTCACAAGACTTTCAAAGTTACATATATCATGTCACAAGATTTTGGAAGTTGCATCATTAAGAGAAGCTAAAATTATCATTAAGTGTATAACAAAATTACATTCACAAATATATACAAGCCATAGAAATAGCCTTGTGTATATTAGTAGTTGTATAATGTAAATTTAACTGTCTTATAAAATTATTACATACATTATGAATTTCTTTTAGTCTTCTTTTTTGCTTTCGAGTTCTTAAGCAAATCATCAATGTCCATGTCTTCATTTACTGGGTGCTCTTCAACAGAGGATGTTGTTTTAGTCCTTTCACGTCGAGTACATCTAGTCTTGTACCCATGGTGTGGATGTTGTTGTGAGGGGCCATCATCTAAAAAAATAAAAAATATTGAATTTATATGGCCAATTTGTAAATATCATTGAAGTAGTTCTTTAATATTAAAAAAAAAACTCTACAATGTGATTATTTACCTCGTCCTTTAGTCGGCACCATTGGAATGGTTTCGGCCTTTTCACCTAATCCTCGGGTCAAGGATGATCATATATGACATTCTCTTCCATTGAAACGTCAAAATTTATAAGTACAAAATTATTAAGTATATGATTAATATATAGACATTTTACCAGCGTGGGCCTCATTCACAGGAACATCTTGGGGCTACACCTCACTAGGATGGGGCTGTTGGGGAGCACCATGATATTCTAGCTGTGTTTCACTATCAACACTCTGTTGTTCAGTACTAATGGTAGGGTTGATAGTGTTGCTCCCCTGATTAAAACAAAGTAAGACATTAAATTATGGGCGATATCAAACATTTACGTATTTTATAAGTAATGAAAGGTTAATGTGGACTGATTTTTATTTACCTTATCCAGCAAATTGGATCTTGGGGTCTGCCCCATGATTTTCCTTTGATCAACCATGACTTTATAACCATACTTGTAACCAAGTTGGAGGTCTTCCTCCTTGGTTCGAGTTCCGAGGTCGTCACCCTGCATTGCATAAGGGTATGGTTTTTTAATGTTTTTGGTTGCAATTACCTTAAAGTTGTAAGGTGATACAATTAATATTCTTAAGATGTTTGGGTACTTACGATTCATGACTGTAACCTCAAGTAGCCACCTGGGCCTAGCTTGTGTTGGCCATGTTTGGCAATCCTTGTTTTGGTTGTCTTCGAAGTGTTAGGAAACCTATCATCAAAATTTTCAAATATGTTATATATAACCACACCTTTATTTAGATCTAAAGAAACATCAAGCTAGTATTGAATTCAAAAAATTGTAATTTACCTTGATGTACCAGTTATTTGTTCTCCTGATTTTCTCAAAATTTTCTCTTTTGCATCATCAATGATCGCCTTCCACTCTTTCTCTGGAATTGAGGGAGGATTCTCATACCTAGGATTTCTTGCCAAGCTTCGTCTATAAACATCCCGGGTATATTTTAGATATTCACTATCTGTAGATGTGACATCTTTTGTATTGAACGTGTCTACACCAAAGAGGCCTTCAAGATAATCCATAAGTTCCTTTTTGAGGTTGGAATTATGGAAATTCCACCTCATGCGTAAGGTTGCCCCAAAAATAGACAAGGCCTTTCTCTCTACGTGCCTATAAAAAAGGTCGTTTCCTACACACAAAAATATATGATCATTAATTTAAAATTAATAATCTAGATGATTTATGTATGAGGACAACATTAAACGATTAAAATATGAATTAAAACTACCTGGGAGTCTTGATTGTTTTAATGGAAGTCCATTATCATCGACCAAAATGTGCATGGAAGGGTCCCCATGCTTGTCACATGTCTAGCTCCAAGAAATGCATCAATATCAACCACATCACTATGATCTGCATCTTTGCCACCCTCTCTAGACTCTGATCGAGGTGTGGATGCCTGTCAGTGAGTGTCATGGTTCCTATCTAAATGAGGTGTGGAATATGGACAAGAAAATAGTTCTCTGGCAACTGTATGACCACCCGCATCAGGACTTTGTAGCATCTCTGTAGCGCCACTACTACCAACCCCGGGCTGAACAGGCTCCAAATATTCCTTTATAAAAAATAAAAAACAATTTCGCGAGATAATGTAAAAGTTAAAGAAAAAATTATCATAATTGAACATATGAGTGCATTAAACAAAAAAAAAAAAAAATTATGGTTATTACCTTATATGTGTTAAGTTGTGACATAAGGAGCTTGATCCTTTATTTGACGTCCGGAGTTTGTTCTGGACGATCTAACAAGCTAAATAGTTCCTTGTTAGCTTTATTGATTTTTTTTTATTGAGACCATCAGATCAACGCAAGACTAAAACCCCTCCTCATCGGTGGAATCATGATCCACATGGCCTACTGAATACATATAATTTCAACAAAAACAATGTTATTTCAATAAAATTATATAAGAAAATAATAAAAAAATGTAAAATGAAAGTGGAAATTGATAATCATTTACATGTTCTATGGCTGGCTCTTTTCCACGATCATCCTACCACATTATAATATAATTAGAACCCCCAAATATTTAAAAAAATGTTAATGATAACAAAAAAACAATATTAACGATAATATTTACAACAATGTTAAAGATAATAAAAAAATATAAATCAATAAGTAGAGGTTTCTTAAAGAGGTGTTGCATAAGAACCTGCACACTATTAGTCAATGTGTCTATTCAATTCAAATGGTAATCCACTAATAACTCTTCCCCGGGAGCTATCTGTTTTATTGCGCACAAGACTACTTGATTCTCTTCACGTCCCTCAAATATGCAATTCGGTTGTTTGTTTGTTGTCCTAGGTCCTGTTCTTTTTATAAACCCTATGATATTGCCAGAAGCTTTAGGCCTTTCATCAATATAGACAATCGCTCCCTTATTTTTATCCTTGCTTATTAGTTTTATATAATTTGCTGTGAGTGCATATCTATGCATACTTCGCATGTACCGGACCAGCTGCATCCAATCCTTATAATTGTAACACGGTCCGACATAGTCCATCAATTCAGTTACTGTATTGTATTTTACAATTATTCCATCCATGGAAAATATCCCCAAATCCATGCAGGGGGGGATGGTGCAATGTGATATGTCCTATCGTTGACAATGATGTCAACATCTATAGGAGGTAGTTCCTTAGGTACCCATTTCTTCACCAAATGCTTATACCTGAGTGGAACATCTATGTATCCTATTCTCTCATCATCACAAGAGCATGATCCTCCTTCGGAAAGAAAAAATTCCATGCATCTACAAAATTTTATTCTGACTTTTTCACCTCTGGTCCTTGTTTTCTTATCATATCTACTAGATGCAGACACATTTCTGGCCTCTATTTGTCCTAAGCTTTCCTCGCTCAACGAAGAAATATCTGACAGGTACCTATTTGGTTGTACCTTCTATTGCATGTGCACGTGTTGTTAGTTAGTAGTTCATCATCATATTCATAGTTCTAAATAAAAATGTTATATCAGATCCATAGGAATTGAGCAAATTTGTCATTTCAAATATTTCCAATGCAAGAACTTTCTTAGAAACATGGTACCTAGACTTAAGCCTAATGCATAATATTTTAGGTTTGGATGCCTTGGTGGGCCTACGGTTCCATGGCTTAAGTTTGTTATACACTTGACACTTTCTAGAAGAATATTGCATCATATTTTTACCTGCATGAGGAATACAACCACATCCACTCTCATGTTTCTCCACGGTAGGATGCATCAAGTCCACAAAGGTACGACTAGTCTATGATAGTTGGATATGATGTGGACTAATGATTAGATGTCTAATGAGATCTGTCTTGGGAATCATTAAACATGGTTGGCTCATTAAACACAAGGTCCAATTAAATTCCACCACATGGAAATGCAACATCAACATGAATGAACTTGGAAGGACTAGTGGTGGCTCTAGAGTGTGCCACATGGGACCACTACACATTTTAAAAGCTAAGTTAGAAGACACCCTTAAAAAAAAAAATCCAAGTATTTTGGACAATTGGACTCAAACAAGATTTCAATAGGCTCTAATGATACTTCAGATCCATAGGAATTGATTAGATTTGTCATTTAAAATATCTCCAATGCAAGAACTTTCTTAGAAACATGGCACCTAGACTTAAGCCATGCCATGTCTCATGTACTAACACCTCCCATATAAGAAGAGCTATGCATAATATTTTAGGTTTGGATGCCTTGGTGGGCCTGGGGTTCCATGGCTTAAGTTTGTTAGACACTTGACACTTGCTAGAAGCATATTACATCAGATTTTTGCTTGCATGAGAAATACAACGATTTCCACTCTCATTTTTCTCCATGGTAGGGAGCTCAAAAATGCTGTTGATCCGTTAGGTTTTTATGCCCTCAAGAGAAATTGGCCAAGAGTCCCCAAAATGGTTTGGGATGTGAATTTCATGGAGGAAAGTTCAAAAATATTTTAGAATAAGTGATTGATTCTAGGCTTGTAGTTGATGGGAGTGTTGTAGAGTATAGGGACAAGATTGTTGGATTCTTTCATGGATTTGACCTTGTTGTTACTCTTGCTTTAGGATTCTCTCAAAAATAGGGAGGCGACCTTGTTGAGGTTGTTGATTTAGTTCCCATATGTTTTAAGATGCATGGGAGAGATGCCCATAATCATAGCTTGAATAAAACTACACTTGGGTTTTTTCTTATACCACAAGCTTGGTATTTCAGGATAGGCAAAATTTGTGCAGTTGTCTACATTTGTGATTTTGATAGATCTGATCCACTTGTATTTTCTTGTAGTAGATGTCATTATTTTTACATGACATCCTGAACAATTCATGGCGTGGTGTCCAAATACTTTGACTTGTTATGTTGTCAGGCTTGAAGTATGATAGATTTTGGCAAGTTATTGACAATCCAAGGTTATGTTCCTTTAGTTTCACAAGTGGTCAGTGTTTCTAGGAGGTTTCAAACACTATGATATCATCTTGTGTTGTTGGTTACAATGAGACTTCCAAAACTTATACTTGTGTTGTTGGTTACAATGAGACTTCCAAAACTTATACTTGTGTTGTTGTCATTTTTGGTTCCTTAAAGAAGATGTAATATCTTTAAAAGACATTCATTTTCCTTCATCTAGTTTTGTCAATCTAAAAACAGGAAATGATGCCTTATTTCTAGTTTCTTCTTCAAGCATAACTAATGTTAAAAGGGTCTCTAGTGGTTGTGATGAAAGGCATTTTTATGCTCACAAAAATTTTAGCATCTTAAAAGGAAAGAAAGAGGGTTATTAAGTGTTTGGCATCTAGTGGCATGCTATTCTATGGATGAGGAGGTTGGAAAGAGCGTGGGAAAAAATAAATGAGAATTAAAGATGACGAGCTAGAAGTAGAAGTGTGAATGGTAACAATTTAGAATTTACTATTGCAAAAGATTTTGAAGTTCTTGGGTCTTATTTGCAAAAGGAAATGACTCAAAAGTCTGCTCCATTGGTAGAATTCTTGTTAGCACATGCATGCCTTGATCTTTTAGGCTCCAAGCATGTTGTACTAGCTAATATTCTAAGTTTGTTCACCAATTGGATTTGTTTTAAAGAGAAGAAAAAAATTCATTTGAATTCATAAGGAGAACATGTGAAGGAAAATGTTACTTAAAGGTATCGTGGTCCTTGATTTTGTTTGGTTGCAAGGTTATTGATATTACAACACATTTGGTAGAGATAATGAACATAAAGGATTTGATGGGAAGGAAAATTCAATGATATTGGACTAGTTTTCAACTAACAATTAAGAATGTTGAAGCACTGGTTATATCAAATACTAAGGGTGTCTTTGGTGCCATCTATCTTTGTCTAAAACATGATGAGGGATTTGTGTATGGGTCATTTGGTAAAAAGGAGAATACACAAGTTAAAGAAGACACAACTTACTCTATGAAGTCAGAAAACACATTAGATGGAGCTTCTAACTTCAGAGTGTGGAAGACGAGGATTGACCTCATCCTTGCCAAGAATAAAGTGTTGGATATCGTGAAAGGAAAGATCATGGAACCAGAGTTTGAAGAAGGAAAAGAGAAATAACCGTAGAACATTGCAGTTATGAAAAAGTTCAAAGATGATGAAATCAATGCCATGAGTATCATAATGGACTCTATAAAACACCACTTGATACCCTACATCTCCCGTATTGACTCATCAAAGAAGATGTATGATGCCCTAATAAAACTCTTCTCAGTCAGAAACATTAGACAAGTAATGAGTCTAAAGAATGAGCTCCATGACATGAAGATGAATGATGATGACAACATAACATCATACTTTGTGAGAATATCTCAATTAAGAGATCAACTACAAGCTATTGAAGAGATCATTTCAGAGAAGGAAATGGTAAACATAGTACTCAATGGTCTTCCCAAGACATGGGATGCATTTTCCGCAAGCATGAACACAAGAAAGGAGTATCCTACATTTGAAGAACTTTGGACTTGCTGTGCTCAAGAAGAATCAAGGATCAGTGAAAAAGAGAAACATCAAAAGAAATATGATGATCAAGCCTTCACAACAAGATTCAAGAATTCCAGTAACAAAAGGAAGTTTGAAAAGAAGCCAAATCAAAAGAAGGATATGTCAGAAATACAATTCTTCAACTGTCGAAAATATGGTCACTACAAGAATCATTGTCTCGAGCTAAAGAAAAGGAAGGAGACACATGAAGCATCAGTTGCTGAATAAAGGAAACTGTCAAGGAAGACCAAGCAGGATAAAGAAGACTTCTTCCTCTAAAAGACAAGGTAACAATATTCTTCATAGTTCTTGTACATATATTGTTTGCATAGTCTCTATACATAACTTGTATATCTATCTCTTAAAAGATAATATGTTCTAAGAAGAACTATACCTATGGAAGAACAACAAGATAAGAATTGTTATCATTATGACTACAAGTCAAACAATACACACGAAAGGATGATGTACATCAAACAAATCATGTGAAAGTTATTACATAAGTAACAACTATAAGATAAGCCGAAATGACAAATCAAGAAGAAATTGGAGAAGGACTTATGACACCTTGCAGAAGGAAATAAGGATGCAGAAGGAAGCATGGATTATGTTAGATGGAGGGATCCGATTATATAACTCCAAAAGAAAAACATGCATGAAGCAAGGATTAGGAGGGAGCCAATCCTATGATCCATTGAAGATGATGAAGTATATATCCATGGTAGCAGCCATGAAAAGAAGTACGTGTTCAATTTGACTTCAAAAGAAGCCTTAAAGTATCCCTGGTTGTCCATCCACATTCATGATCCTACGATGAAAGGAAGAAGTTGGAATCTTCAGAGCATGGAATCTATAGAAAACTCCATGGATGTAAGAGCTAAAGAAAAACATGAGGAAGAACATGAAGATTCCAAGAAAGAAAGAGAAGCCAGAACAACTAATCATTGTATTGAGAACCACAAGATTACCATCCTGATATGAACTCACCAAAAGCAATCAAGAAGAGGAATGGGAATTTGTGATGAAGAACAATGTATGAAAGCCTTATGAATGTAACCATTGCAAGATCCAGAACTAGAGGTTATCCTAGATAGAAGGAGGAGACTATGATGATTACTTGTTCCAGTAAACCAGACATACCTCTGCATGAGTCATTATATCATCCATAATATCCTTGGGTTGGAGTTTTACATCATATGAATGCAAATACTTTTCTCCAGAGAAATTGAACAAAGAGTGTATGAAGAGAAACCTCAAGGATTTGAGGTATACTAGAAAGAATCCCTTGTATGTAGATGGAAGAAGATGACTACGTGGAGAACCTCCAATGCACGGAAGAAGCATGGTGAATACTTTATATAACGTAGATATTGTATCAGAATGGTTACTCAGAAGCTCAGGATGATGGATCGCTAATCCATGACAAACTCTCATGATGTCAAAAGAAGTACCACTTGGATATGTTCCAGTTTGACCCTTGCCATGATATTATGAGCTAACAGGAAACATAAGATGAATCCAATAAAGATATACTATATTGATCAGAGATATATGAAGCCTTCATAGAAAACCAGTGTTCCAGAAAGACCAAAGTACATTTAAGATCAAACATTACATTCTCCGTGATGAAATCTAGAAAAGAGAAGTGGTTCTCCAATATGTATTTCCACAGATGAGCAGATAAGAAAACATTTTGGTAAAGCCTCTGTCCAAGAAGAAAGAGTTTGCGTACTCAAGCTTGAGCTCATGGAGACGACTTCCTTTTTGAAAAAGGAAGAGATGATTCCCAGGTTGGGAGGGAGCACTGATGTATTATTGACTTATGGACAGTCATTTTTCAGTTCAAAAAATGGTCCAGGATGAGTAGTTCCTTTCCAGTTCGGAAAGTGGTTTGATATTTCTGACAGACATGCATTTTCTAGTTCAAAAAATGGTTCAGATCAAATGATCATTTTCATAATGAAAATGGCTCGATGGATTGTTGATGTACCATATACAACAATTTCCCATTGTGGTTAACATGGGGAATGGTCTAGGACAGTCTCTCTTCTTGACGGTTACTCAAGAAGATTGGTTCACCTTGCCAGATAGTCATTCTTTCGAAGCTCACAGTTGTGAGAAGTTTTGAAGAATGGTCTTTTTTGGAGGTTGGTGAAGGATAGTCATTTCCTTTGGAAATGATCTAGATAGTCATTCCCTAGGGCAGATTCATTCTTTTCAGGTTGAACTTTTTTTAGTGCCGGTGGAATGGCCCAGATAGGTGAATGGTCTAGGTTCAACAATCAGGGACATGCATTCCCTAGGGAAGACTCATTTTCTCTAGGTTGCACTTTGTTTAGTGTCGGAGGAATGGCCTAGGATAGGGAATGGTCCAGGCTCAGAAATCAGGACAGTTATTCTTCCTGGCTTGAGAAGAATAGTCCAGATAGCTCATCATTGATGTTTTACCTTCTAAGGGCAGATGCTCTTCAAAGATTTCACAGATGTGAGTGGAAGAATGGCCCAGATGATTCAGTTTATATCATAACAATGTTTTATGTGCAAGTTGATATCACGTGATTGTTATGAAGACTGTATGTCTCCAAACAGTAGATGTATGCTACTGTGTTGGATGTGTTCCACTGATTGTGACTATACGTCACAGATAAAGTATCTATGTGCTACTTGGTGTGGTAGTGTACCACTGGATTGTAGTTGTGTACTACTATGGATAGAAACAATTGTGTTCTATTGAATGATATTGTTCTGATTGCCTTGAAGACTATCAACAATGTTGGAAATGATTATCATCTAGATGGATGATCAATGGACATAGATTTCCCAGACACAAAATGGTCTAGGACATTTATTCTTCTAGGACATGTGTCTAGATTAGAATAATGGTTCTTGTGTCACTCTATGGAGTGAGTGACTTATCTAGCATCATCTCTGATTACTCAGATGGAGTATGTGTAAGTTTTAAACCTGCGAAGTAAAGCAATGCATATATATTCTTAAGCAATACAGAAATTAATCAATGGCTCATACACAGAATACACAGAGATCTTTACCGGAAACCCTCAACCGGGAAAACCTTTCTTTTCATTATATCG
>ML780275.1:93778-104885 GCA_009831015.1 Picea engelmannii
TTTTCATTATATCGAATTTCACCATTCGCCATACAATATATACAATGTTTTAGGTATTCCGTAGATACCAAAACCCTAATCCCTTAATCCGGGATTAATTTACAAATCAGCTAAAAATAGCAAAATCCGCTAAAAATAGCAAATAACCGCCAAAAAAAAAATTTTCGGGGCGTTGCCCCGAACCCCTCGGCCCCGGGCGATGCCCGGTGCCGAACGCTGCACGTACTTGGGGCGCTGCCAGACGCAGTTGTTGTAGCGCACCCACACACACACACACATGCAAAGAATATAACACATACCCAACAGTATGGTTTCGAGAGATGATGCAGTTGATGACATTAATAAGTGATGATGGTGCTCATGAACTAATCATACGATAGTATATATGACTATGTTGATGCTACCGGGTAAATGGTATGTTTATGCTCAAGACCATTACCTTCAATATCTCCCTAGCTAGGAGGGAGTGTTGATATTATGGTATCTATGGGAGGTATTTACCTCCATGTGTAAACTTGACGAGAATAGAATATTTCGGGAAGCAATAAGAAACCCTAATTGATTGGTTAATAAACCTAGAAGACAATTCAACTCAAGGGAATGACTTGTATTAGGTTATTACTCTCCAAGAAAAGAAGTTAGATAAAGGAAATAATGTATACTAAAGAATTAGTACCTAGAATGAGAAGTTGGCCCAGACATTCTGCCAGATTTAGTATAAATACAGGAGGCCAATCCTCTTTCTGGCAGGCATTCTCAGAACTGCAGAACACACTTGTGCCCACTACAGTTCGATAGTTTTGTGCACAAGTTTGGAGGAGAGCTGCCGTTGCAGCTGCTGCAGCTAGCATATTTCATTTTGGCTTGGACTATCTCTTGGTTATGGTTTCGACTATCTGATCAGCTCTTGTTTTGTGCGTTATCCTTGGAGAAAGGTGCACTACCCTTTGTTTGGCTATGTAGCCTAGGTTTTGCTTCTAGAGTGATTATCTGTCAAGGTTAAGGTGCTCAGAGGGTGGCTTTGGCCTATGGTTGGGTGACAATAGTCATATTGTCTATGGTAAAATGAGCACATTCTAATACAAACAATCTATTAAAATTGCAATATGCAAGTTATCACTTGTTTGTTTCACAATGTTTCCATGACCTTTACAAAGAACTACATTTTCAATAAAGTAGTCAAACTTTATTAAACCTACCTAGTCTCTTGGTTGAGAGTATATTGTGGGTTCCTAAAGGGTACCTCGTTTGTTTTCCACAACATGCATAACAGAGAGGTAGTTTGGGCTAAAAAACCCACAATCTCGATCCACAATACTGAGTCAAACACACGATACATTTTTTCATTACAAATATGGCTTAGTGTCATTAGTTCTTCCTAGATAAATATTTTAGTGATAATAATTCTCTTGTGTATAGGTCTATTTATCAATCGTCTTTGAAATCTAATTGAGGTAATGTTGGAAATTATAGTTAAATGCTATCACTAACCAATATCATACTTCCCTGGAGGTTCTCGGGGCATGAGGACTTTTTTGTCCACACTCGCCTCTACAACATTGAAGTGTTTTGGGAGGTGATATGACTGGTAGCTGGAATTATTAGCCTCAAACCATAACTTCATTTTATACGATTATTAACCAACACTTGTGTTAGGAATAAGCAACGTCAAACCACATTCTTTGCAAGGTGCTTACTATTGATATCTAAATATGTAATACACTTCTAATACGTTCATGGTCTTGAACTGTAAATGACATTCGTTGCAAGGTGCTTACCTATATGTACTACTCTTCTCATGAGTTCATGGTCTTCAATTTTATGGTATTTGTCTTTCACATTTATTTAGTTTTGACCTATATATCATAGGTGTTAGTCTTCCTATAATGGGTACACTACTTGGTTTGAGTGAGATCTGATCTCTAATAGATCATAATGAAGGAATGATCAAGTTTCTAATGAAAAATAATCTGAGATTATCTCAATGGCACCGAATTTTTTAACAAAGGGTAATGAAACCAAAGTTGGTCGAGTCCAAGAATTAAACCAAAAACTCAAGAACCTTAAATTCTTGATTTGGGGTTTTAAAGGATTAGAAAAACTTACCGATTTTGGCAGCATTCCTGGTCTACATGGGGTCTCCAAAGTCGCTCGAGCTAGGGCCTCCTCTGTCGTACTATGGGCTAGTGTTGTTTCTCTCTAGAAACCCTCTGTTATCGAGGATAAATTTCTTGGTCCTTTATTGACCAAGCTAGGGTTGTCAAGAGATTGAATATTGCAGTGAGAATAGCTAGGGTTGTCACTCTCTGTAGGGATCTGAATGCGGTGAGGGGTGGCTAGGGATATCACACAATTAGGAGCTGAATGTGATGAGGTGAGATGAGAATGCGGTGAGGGATTGCTAGGGATATCACATAGTCAGGAGATGAATGCGGTGAGGTGAGGTGAGTTTGTGGTTAAGTGAGGTGAGAATGCGATGAGGTGAGGCAAGAGTTAACAATGGCTTGTGATTTTTTAACTTTTCGTTATATAAATTATATATTACATATTATATAAATTATAAATATATAAATTATATATTACATATAATATATAATATATTATATATTACATATTATATATAATATATAATTTATATAGCCAAAAGTTAAAAAATCCCAAATAAATTAAGAACACGTGTTTACTCCATAGAGGTCACAAGTTCAAATGTAGAAGGGGGTAGGGTATGTATACCTTCATAGAATTTAGAAATCAAGTCACTATAACAACAAATTCGTAGACTTTAGCAATCAAATCACTATAACACCAAATTATTAGATTTTAGTAGTCAAATAGCATAGATGATGACAATGATGACAAAAATGACAATGTTAATTATGGTGATGACATTGATGACGACGACGATGATGATATGACAATGACAAGGATGGAAACGGCGATGACAATGACAATGATGACGATGACAATGATGACGATGACAATGATGATGAGGAGTAGGACACCGACAATATTGATTAATAGTGGTGACAAAAACGATGATGACAATGAGCACGACGATGACTATGATGACGATTATGACAATGAGCATGATGATGACAATGATGACATTCCTATTTTTAATTACTTTGGTGAAATGGATTTCAAGGTTAGGAATAGGGTTTGTAAAAACTATTTTGGGTCCATTTTCATTCCACACTACATTAAGGTTTGATATTATTCATTTATTTAACCTATGTTATGGACCTTGTGTTGATGTTTGTGGTAGCATCATATAGGTATTTCTGCATAGGTTTATGTGTCTAGATGTGTGGAAATCATCCAAAGCCTTCTACTCTTGAATTTACTTTAATTAAAGGAATTATTAAAGTAAATTTCTTTTATTAATTAATTATGTAATTAGTTAATTGAGTTATTTATGAGACATTCTAAAAGTACTTAGGATGCAACATGTTATCTAAATCTAAAATTGGGAGTAAGAAATAATCTCAAACACAGATCACTTTGGAGATTAGAAATAGATTGTAACTGACAATTATAAAAGCAAGGCTAGGGTGAAGGAGAAAGAGACTTGACTTGACATGTTTTGAGGGAGTCGACACAAAGTATTGGATCACAAAAGAATGTGGTTCAAGATATTGGATAGGTAAAGAAGGACCTCCATCTAGAGATCATACAAGTCAAGGAGAAGAGAGAACAAAAGAATACACAAGTGGGTTTCAACATAAGGAAGCCACAAGAGAGTGATGGAACATACAAAGATTTTCATACAAGTTTTCCGTACACATTCATGGGTCACAATTGATATAGTCGTGGACATCCACGGGTCACAGTGGGGCAAGTTGCGGATATCCACTGGTCAGGGAAGAGACAGTCGTGGATGCCTAGAAAAGTGTGTCATAATTGATTGTACAATAGGTCAGCCCTTGCTAGGTTAGTATGTAGTTGTATTTCTCTCAGTGGGCCATTATCCCTGATACGAGAACCCTGATTTTAGCATAATAAAATCATTCTCAACACTGGTTTTCCCTCCGGGGTTTTTCCAGGGATATTCACCAAAACATTCTAGTGTTGATGTGTGCTTGATTTGGTTTCCTAGTTTATTCTTCCACTACATGATATTGAGTTGAATACTTCGGTAGTGTATTATTGTTTTGTGAACTGCTAATCTGATTGAAAAAAGGAAATCACTTGGTAACAAAGTACCTAGGTGCTGGAGTTAGGATTTCTACATGCTATAAGAGTTCATGCTCTAAAGGGAGGCTAGATTAGTACAAGGGCAATTTTCAAGTAGCAAGTTATTTCCAAGGAAATTCATCAAGTCTTAGGGATCGAAGCAACACCGTTGAGAGTTGAAGATAGATTAGATGGAGCATCTAATTTCCTATCTTGGAAAGCAAGAGTTACTTTTCCATTGAAGGAGTATGACCTTTGAGAGTTAGTGGATAAAGTAGTTACTCCACCGACAAATCCGACAACTTTAGATGCTCACAACAAGAAGGTGATCAAAGAATAAAGAGTCCTCCTAGATTTTGTGAAGGATCATATAATCCCTCACCCAAACAAGAAGAAGATGACCAAAGAGATGTTTGATTCCTTGGTAAGTTTATTCCAAAGAAAGAACATGAATAGGAAGATGATCTTAAGGAATAAACTTAGATCAGTTCAGATGTCTCGATCGGATAATGTTTCCAGCTATCTCACGAGGATCACACAGGTGCATGGTGAAATCACAACCATAGGGAAGAAAATGAAGGATGCAGAACTCGTTAACGTGGTATTGAATGGTCTTACTAAGCCATGGGAACCATTTGTAAAAGGAGTTTGTGCTCAAGAGATTATTTCAGATTGGGAGAGACTTTGGGATGATTACATCCAGTAAGAGACTCGAGAAGATTCTAAAGGCAACAAGCAGGGAGGTAGTGAAGAGAACTTGGCCCTTGTTAGTAAGACAAGGAAGGGAAAATGAAAGAGTTCTAGTAAGAAAGGTAACAATGATGGAGGATCGAGGGAATAAGAAGAAGGACTCGAGTAAGATCAAGTGCTTCTTATGTCATAAGAATGGGAATGTGCTTCTTATGTCATAAGAATGTCGTAAGAGTGACTAGAATGCCTTTTCTCTTCCTTTCATCAACTTTAAAAATTGGCAATATCTTCTTTACATGTTTGATATGTCTTCTTCTCCTAAAATCCATGAGGCTAATTTTAAAGCATTGATTTCCAAAAGAACTAACATTACAACATCATTTCCATATATCAAAGTAAAAGGTGATTTACACATGCTATCCTTTAGCATTATTCTAGTTTCCCAAAGTGATGCAGGAGCATCGCCAACACATCAAGCGAGCAAGCGCGGAAGCGGAAGACAACTGGAAGGCGTCCAACACAAATTTTGAAAACCACTTTGGAATTGTTGTGCGATCTTAAATGAGCCATAAAGACAAAGTGCACTTGTTTATTGTAAATGGACCTTGAGCAAATAGCTCTCATGCTTTAGTAGATAGACGACATTTAAAATAGTTAATGAAGGTAGATAGGAATTTAATGATAGATTTGATAGCTTTAGAGCGCAAGAGAGAAACGGGATATAGACACCCTCATTTGTGTATTGTAACATTATTCAAGATTAGACAGAGAGAGGAAGAGAAAGAGTATGCAAAGAACTGTGTGAAGAACACCCATGTACAGACATTTGAATTAATAGAAGAAAGATTTGATTCAAATTCCTGGTTTGTGTTCTTCTCTGTGTATTGATGTTGATATGCTCATGAAGAGAATTCCTACAAGAAGTGCAGTTGAAGTGTCCGCAAGGAGTGCATTGATAGAGGGTTCAGGTAGAGAGAACTTTTGTTCTCGTTCATCCCAGCAGTGCAGTTGGGCACGAAAGTCGTACAAGGAATGCGCAGGCTAAGGGAAATTCAGGGTTGTGAACCTAAGAGAAGAGTTTGAAGGATTGTTGTTGTAGGTGTGCGCAGAGTCAAAGACTTCAACATTTAGACGTTGTTGAAGGTTTGCCGCAAGGAGTGCGTGCAAGAGGGTTTTTCTTTCTAGAGACTTAGCGCTGTGGGAAAAGCTCAGGAAGGATAGGCCTCTAAGTTGCTGAAGAACAACATAGACAAGTTGCGACTTGAAGTTGGAAGGGCATTGCAAGTCTGCGTGCAGGCAGATAAGTCTTCGTGGAGGAAGGAACGGATGGTTGGAATTCCCCAAGGAGAATTCACGAACCACCGTGAGCCGTTAAATCTTGGAAGAGTTGCAAGGGAGATACGGCGTTACATTTTCTAAAGGGTTCCAAGCTCAGGAGATGTGGAGCCGTTGATCAGGACCACGAGGGTCGTTGGATCTACATGCGTATCGTTTATCGAGGTTTCGTGAGGTGAAGCTACAAATTATTTCAACGAGAATTGCGATATCGTGATCAACGATATTTCGACGAGCCTAGAACCGTCCATCATTTGGGGCATGTGGCAGAAGATTCAAGGAATTTGGGGCTCAGAGCATCGGAGATCTCGGAGGCAGGACACTCGGACAGGCTGGAATCGCGAAACGCGATATCCCGACGGGAGAGTTGTGTGGGCCATAGCAGGGTTAGTGGAGGACAGGTGGCACACCGTATCGAAGTTCAGGAAAGGTAAAGTCCCAAAACCATTGAAATCAGGATTCGTGATCCCGCGAACCTCGAAATCCCGATAGAGGTGATGGGAAGTGGAATAGTCAACCTGCACGTGCACGTTGGAGTTTCGGCACACCGGTTATCGAGAGTCGGTAAACCAAGGCATTCAATATCGTGAGCAGTGAAATCGCGATAGAGAAAAAGTCCTGACAAAGAAAAGGAGGAAGTCAGCGTTGACCAGGTATCAGGTTTTGTGGATTCGTAAACCCAAAGGTCGGCCACTGAACTCGCGAAGTCACGAGTTCTGATTCCCCGATAAGCAAAGAGAGGGGGATCGAGCGAAAAGATCTGTGGGAGCAGATTTCCTGATAGGGAAATAGAAGGACCAGTTAGTGTTCTGCGGGCCGAAGAAGAGAAGATCCTGTGAGGGCGCGTGGACCTTCTTACCTGCGGGTGGTGAAGGGGCTGTGTTGCCATCACAAAGTGCTTGACTAAGCTTCAAGTGTCAATATCTTTGACTTTCAATAACCAATTTCTTCCAAATTTGGATCAAGATTTTGTTCATGGACTTTACTAATCCATTGTCAAGTGCGTAATAATTTAAGGACTACTGTGGAAAATTCCATAGTTCTCACAAATCTCTATAAATTATCTTGAAACAAAAATAGATCCATTATCTATTATGATTTTTTTTTCAAACACTAAATATTGACAAAACATTTACCATATGAAATTCAATGACTTTAGCAAATGTTGGTTCCTTAATAGCAACAACTTATGGACACTTAAGGAAATACTTTGTAGCTATTATTATATAACAATGTCCCTGTCTATACTTGGGAGAAATTATCTCTATTATATCAAGCCCCCATTGTATGAAACACCTATCAACAAAATTGGGTTGTGAGGCATTACAACTCTCTTTATTTTTTCCTTGAGACTTTTTGATGTGCAAGATACATGTTGACCATTTTATGAGCATCTACAAACATGGTAGGCAAATAAAATGTATCTCTGATAATCATATTAGTACCTGCCAAAGCAGGTATTATAGAAATTGTTACAATGGAAATAACCTTCAAATTGGCATTACTTGGTTCGTTTTAGAAAACATTTATCAAAAAATTTCAAAGTTTGATAAAATATATAATTAATTTTAATATTTTCTTCATTAAAAAACATTTTCACAATTTTTAAAAGTTTTGTATGGTTTTTTTCATTGGTAGATGAGATGTTGGATGGGACATAATTCCTTGGTGTAAGTACATTATTTTCAGTACTTGTCAGAATATTTAAATCAATTTAAAAATAACCATTTTTTAAATTGCTCATTGGCCTAGTCTCTAACCAAGAAACCCCTAGCACTGTAATCTAGGGAACCCTTTAATCGTGTCACTGCAGTCAAGAGATGAGAGGTGAAATCTATCATGGCTACCTGCATGCACTTTGAAACTCTATTCAAGGGATGATACAATCTATGGTCATTAATGTAGTCGTGGTTATTGAGACACATATCAAAGTTGACTAGGTCATCCTTAACCACACCTAGTTATATAATAAAATTATAATGTATGGCCTTATCCATGATTACAAATACATTGATGATACATATGGATGGGTTGTGGCCACATGTACAAATTACTCCAATATTTCCAACAAATATTTTCTAGGGCACACTTTGAAAGCATGAAGTCCCAAAATCAAATCATGGTCAATAAATTAGTGCATAGGGTTAAGCTTTGAAATTGAAACCTAGAGGATGTGTTAACACCATATTCCAAGAGGGTGTGTTAATACCATATTTTTCTTCATAAATATAGGTGTTACTTTCTAACATATGTTTGTGGATATTATTTAGGGTGAAATCAAAATTACAAAGTTCACCATTCAACATCGTTGGTTCATATATTATACAAGATGGACTCACCATTACAAAATCTATCATTTGACATTGATGGTTTGTGAATACCTTAGCCATATGGGTACCTTGTTGTAGATATTCGTTCTAGCCTTATCTTGTTTTACAATTGTAATGTATGATTTTTGGAGAGTATTCAAAGATTAGTGTTTTAAGGGGGCAACACATGTTGTTCTAGTTTTAACAAATTTCTAGTTCTGGTTTCTACATATCTATTTTTAGAAGTTTTCAAGTTTAGGCTATAAGATCTATTTTAGCAATGCTTTGCCATGAATTAAATGAACATTCAGATTTGGCATATGCATGGGTGGATGAGGAGAATCAGATGGACACTTTGAAATTCTTGATTCCACTATTTTTATTAGTTTCTATTTTTAGAAACTTAGTCTTTTTAGCAATAGAGGATAGTTTTGGAGATCTAGAATTAAGTTCTTCAAATGAGTACTCTATTGATACTGAGAGGGGGTTGAATCAGTATCAAGTACAATTTAAAACCTTTTTCAACTTATACTTAAACCATTGAACTATATCCAGTGAGCAACGAACAATAGTATAAGAGTTACACCAATACGCCATAATACACCATCCACAATATAAGAGAAATAATCAATAGTTTATTGTTCAAGGGAAGTAATGACTTCCAAAGGTAGCTACATCTTCCAAATGTAGAGGGAGGGATAAACCTCCAAGAGGAAGATACAATCCTCCAATATCAAGAGAGATTTTAAGTCTCCATCCTTTCCCCTTCCTTCCACCCAAGAATATATGAGAGATAATAAAACATTACATTAAATCATCACCATCAACCAATCATCACATAGAACCTGATAATGCTTCTTGAGACTTCTTCAATTTCTATAATTCTTCAATTCTTGGAGTACTCTGATCCTGTAGATAATATTTCTCAATGTATTCTCTGAAACTCCTCCAATTTTCACTCCTTGAATCCTCCCCAAAAAGAGGTTATAGAAAGAATGGTAGACTTTATTCAATTCTGGTATGTTTAGAAGACCCAACTTGTACAACATGCCCCGCGCTCAATATTTAACATATGATTCTGAAAATCGTACACAAGAAACTACCATCCGTACTCTTTCGAATCGAAGTGGCCCCACTACATTTGGATTTTGTATGAAAAAGTTATGATTGTTTTACCCGAAACACCTGTTTATTAACTAGCTTTAGGAGTGGTCACAAACCCTATCCTCCATAGAGTGTATCTCCATAATTATAGCGAATCAAGAGCTGAAATTTTTACCAGAGGTACCTTAATATGTATTCTCAATACCATAGTGATGTAACCATCTGAATCATTCTATAAAAAAAGTTCTAGAAAAAATGGTAAGATGGCCTGAAAAATAACATACCTTAGAATACATCACCAAAAGACTTCATCCTCCCTTGAAATCCAGCCTTATTATCTTCTTATTACCTCTGAAATTCGACTTGTATCAAATGAATGTATAATGATGTTTATTTATACCATTTGTGTCACTTCCTTTTAACATTAGGGCCAACCTGACACTTTCTTATTTTGTAATTATTTTCTTTAATTATTTTCAGGGCCTACATGCACTTCCTTCTTCAATTCACTTTGTCATCTTCAAAAATTCATTTCTCCTCAACCATGAGGATCCACATGACATGCCACATACCACCAAAAATAGCATGATGTATACTATCCATTCATGGGTGTTGTATATGCATGTTCATTTTCCTTTATGTCCAAATACCTTTATCAATCTTGCGGTGTAGAACCCATGACTAGGGTTGACATCAATAACAACAACCAATCTTCCAACAATATCCCCCTTTGTCATTGATGGCAACACTCATGCCCCCCCTATCATCATGATCCCAATTTCTCTCCCCCTTTAACATCAATGGCAAAGGTTAGGGCTTCTCCCCCTGAGTTTAATGGAAAAATGTAACTCTCTTCTTTGGGGTTGCTCCCCCTGAACATGTGGCACTCAATAATACTTCATCCTTATTTTTGGTCTTTGGGACATTTTCTTCCTTATAATTCTTTTGTGTGGCTTCTGTCTTCTCTCTCTTCTTCATGTCTAGGATGTATATGTTGTTCGGTCTTCTTATTGCAGTTGCAACCAATCTTCCTGAGTTATTTTCTCTGATTTTACATTTTTGGGAATCAAACGTAAGAGTGTATCCTTGATCACACATTTTACTAACACTGAGTAGATTATGATTCAAGTCTTCAACCAATATAACATTCTTTGCTTTTACATTTTTTCTTCCAATCTCTACTACACATTCTCCAAGTATTTTGGAAAATGAGTCATCTCCAAATGCAACATTTCCGCCCTTTCTCCTCAAGCTGATGAATTTGTCTTAATCCTCAGTCATGTGTGAAGAACATCCACTGTCTATGTACCAGTCATATTATTCTTTACATTCTTCAGCGGTCAATGCTATTCAACAATCTTCATTGTTTGGAATCTCTTTCCTTCTCCATACTGTGGTTGGCATAGGGACATCTTCATTCATATATCTGCAATCTCGTTCTTTGTGACCAAGATAATTGCATTTGTAGCATACAATATTTTTGTCCATCAACGGGT
>ML780275.1:123013-136363 GCA_009831015.1 Picea engelmannii
TTTAACCTCAGCCTGAGTCTAGATTCCTTGCCTTGGGGTGGAGCTCGGTCCCAGCTCGGGGGTGACCCACTGTTGAGCTGATGAACAGTGTGGTCTATGGCTGGGAGGTTCGTGGAAGGCCTGCACTTGGTTGGTGATTTCTCTAGCTGATCAAAGATAAGTTTATCTGAATTATGTTTTAACACATTTGAACATGACTGCTCTGTTTATGTAACATGTTTTCCGCTGTGTAAATGAATTTATGACAATGCTATGGAATGATTAATTATAGCAGTACCCATATATTTTACTCTGAGTTGTTAAGTGTGTTTAATTTTGTTTTAAATGCATTTGTTCCTTTTACATTCATGTGAGAATGATGATTGAGAGGTTGGGTGAACCTGGGTAGTGAAGGGTACACTACAAATTGGTATCAGAGCAAATAGGTACACTACAAATTGGTATCAGAGCAAATAGGTACACTACAACCTCGAAGAAGCTTGGGACAATATTGAATCTGTGTTTGGAAAACTCAATATTATTCGAGTACAACAATTAGAAAATCAAATATTGACCTTGAGTCCAAGTGATTTTTCTTGTCTTGGAGACTATTTATCTAAGTTTAAAACACTCATAATTTTATGTGAAGAATGTAAGATAAAAATGGAGGAAGAGCGTTGCATCTATATTATTCTTTCTAAGCTAGGTAGTGCATATTCTGTGTTTGTATCTACATTTTATGCCATGAGAGAGGCTCTAGGGAAAGCTTATGAAAAACCCACTATTGAGTCCTTTTGTGTTTCTTTGATTAGAGAGGAATATAAGCTTATACAACTTGGAGTGATCAACACTGCAGGTACCTCTAACAAAGTCTTAGTTTCCCAGCAGAAAGATAAACCTAAGTATCCCAAGAAGCAACATCCTTGCTACAAAAACAAACAATATAAGGGTCCCAAACCCGCTCAGACTGCTTCAACTCCTAATGGTGACAAAGGAGCAAAATATAAAAATAAGAATACTAACAGACATTGCAAATTTTGTGATAAAGATGGTCACGATGAGTCCAAATATTTCAAGAAGATGGCAGCTTTAGAAGCAACAATGAAGAAGCACAACATCAATATTGATTCTGCTTCTTCTTCTCATGGACATGCACTTTCTGCTTTTGGTTTCTCCTTCAATACACCTTCTACTTCTATTTCTGATAAGTGGCTTATTGATTATGGAGCATCGTATCATATGGCTAAGGATAGAGACATATTTTCTACTCTAAATGAATGTAACACCAAGAAAATATTTGTTGGTGATGATATATCTCTTAGTGTTGAAGGATCTAGAACAATACAAGTAGAAAATGGCCATTTCAATGATGTCTTATGTGTTCCAAGTCTTTCTTGTAACCTTATATCAATATATCAAATCACTCATTAAGGTGAAGGTAAAACCGTAGAGTTTTCACCTCACCAAGTTGTAATCAAGGATCTAAAAGATCCTAATAATGTTCTTGCAACTGGAATTTCTGATAATATTACCAGGTTGTACAAGTTTGACAACTTTGGGTCATGATCATTTTCATCAGTTTTTGTTGCTCATAGTGACGACTTGAGAAAACTTTGGCATGAGCAGTTTGGTCATCTAAACTATCGCTCATTGAAAAAACTATGTAATCAATAGATGGTGACTGGTCTTCCTCTTATTGCATGTAGAGATGGTGTTTGTTCCGATTGTGTTCTCGCCAAACATCATCAGGATAGTTTTGAAAAACGTGCCTCTTGTCACGCCTCGGGTCCTTTGCAGCTTGTTCATAGTGATTTGTGTGGTCAACTTTCTTCTCCTTCTTTTTCTGGGTGCAAGTATTTCTTAACTTTCATTGATGACTTTTCTAGACGTACTTGGGTTTACTTCTTAAAACTTAAGAGAGAAGTTTTTGACAAGTTTTTGGCCTACAAGGCCCTCGTAGAAAAGCAATCTGGCCATCAAATTCAAAGGTTAAGAACAAATAATGGAGGCAAATATGTGAACAATAATTTTACAAATTACTACACTACACAGGGAATCCAAATGAAACACACTATTCCATATACACCACAACAAAATAATGTTGCTGAGAGAAAGAACCGCACATTAAAAGAAATGGCTAATTGTATGATCCAATCTAAGGGATTAAGTCTAATGTATTGGGCATAAGCCATCAACTATGCAAATTACATAGTAAATTGCACTCCCACAAAGGCTCTTAAAAATATAACACTATAAGAATCTTGAACTAAAATTAAACCATATGTAAGTCACTTCCGTGTATTTGGTAGTATAGCATGGGCTCACATTCTTGATGAGAAAAGGAAAGAATTTCAGCCTAAAAGTGAGAAGTGTATATCTTTTGGTTATTCTAAAGATGTCAAAGGTTACATACTTCTTCAATCACATTGTAATGAAATTATTATTAGAAGAGATGTTAAATTTGATGAAAATATCTTGGCCTGCAAGCCTAATTCGACATTTGTGCCTTCTTTGACCTACGAGCCTAATTCGATAGTTGTGCCTTCTTCAGCCTGCGAGCCATATTCGACGTTTGTGCCTTCTTCTGATCTGATTTCTTCTTCAAATGATGATAGTGAGGATGAAAATCCACATTTTCCTACTCACCCTCCTCCAGATGAGTCCTTTGAACCTGAACCAACACCAGTTCCACCACTTCCTAGATGGGTCTGTTCAACACGAGAAGCAGCTGGTGGTCTTGTCGGTGATCCTCCATATCAGCGTCGCACACGTTCACAGTTCCAATGAGCCTCTTCTCTTTTGGATCAAGTTTCTGAGACTCATGATCCAAAAACATTTGCAGAAGCTTCAGGTCATCCATATTGGGATATAGAAATGGATGAATAATGCCGTTCCTTAATGGAAAATGATACTTGATATCTTGTACCTCTTCCAAAAGGAAGAAAACTTATCAGATGTAAATGGTTCTATAGAACTAAGTATGCATCAGATGGAAGTGTTGAAAGACACAAGGCTCGGTTAGTTTCGAAAGGATTTTCCCAAGTTGAAGGAATTGACTACAATGAAACCTTCTCCCTTGTAGACAAAATGAATTCCATCCGCCTTGTTCTTTCCCTTGTTGCCTCACATAAATGGGAGTTCCATCAAATGGATGTTAAATATTCTTTCTTGCATGGCGATTTGAAATAAGAAATCTACATGGAACAACCTCTTGGCTATGTCCAGAATGACTCTAGCCTTGTTTTTCGCCTCAAGAAATCTCTTTATGGTCTCAATAAATCTCCCCGAGCTTGGTATGCCAAAATGGACAACTTTCTTATTGCCACTAGATTCTCTAGATGTCATTATGATCCTAATGTCTATACCAAGGAAGAAGGAAGCCATTGCATAATCATTTTCCTTTATGTTGATGACCTTATCCTTATTGGTAGTGACCCAAAACTTTTAAACCATGTGAAAACCAACCTTAAGAAGAAATTTGAAATGACTGACTTAGGCTTTTTACACTATTTTCTTGGCCTCCAAATTTTGCAAACCAGTGAAGGAATTTTTCTTTCCTAGTCTAAGTATGCTTGTGACCTTCTTTGTCGCTTTCACATGGGTGACTGTAAACCAACCCCTTCTCCCTTCCATTCTGGAGTAAATCTTACTTCCACCTGTACTTCTCCTGAAGTTGATGTCACCTTGTACCGTCAATTAGTTGGTAGCCTCTTATACTTGACTCATACCCTTCCTGATCTTTCCTTTGTTGTTGGTCTTGTTTCTCGGTATATGAAAACACCCCATGAAATCCATTGGAAAGAAACTAAAAGGATACTTCACTATGTCCATGTTATGGTTCAGTTCAGGATACATTATAGTTCATGGGGGAATCCTTTATTGGTTGCTTTCACTGATTCAGATTGGGTCGTTGACCCTGATGATTGGAAGTCTGCTGCAGGTTATGTTTTCAACCTTGGTTCAGGACCTGTCACTTGGGACTCTAAGAAACAACAGACTATTTCACTTTCTTCAGCAGAAGTAGAGTACCAAGCAACGATAAATGCAAATCAGGAAGCCTTGTGGCTTCGACATATCCTTTCAGAGTTTGGATTCTAGCACTAGCATCCGACCAGCCTTTGGTGTGACAATCAGAGTGCCATCAAGCTTGCCAAAGACCCATTTTAACATCAGCGTAGTAAATACATCGAGCTACACATGCACTTCATCAAAAAGATAATTCATGATCAAGTTATTGAAGTCCTTTTTTTCCCTACAAAATATCAAGTTGCAGACATTTTCACGAAGTCTCTTATAGAAGCGAAGTTTTCCAAACTTTGATCTATGTTAGGAGTTCAGGAAGTTGTCATTAAGGGGGGATAGGATCTAATGCCTCCTTCCTTCTCTTATTGTGTCACTATTGTAAATCCTTCAATCATATCCCAAGTTGTTCTTAAGGTGGGATGTTAGGATATTTAGACACTTAGGAGTTAGTTAAGATCTACTTGGTCTAATATGTCGTTAGGTAAAAGTGTGTTTCTTAGTGTGTTTCTTTAGTATGCATTAGTATGCATTTGTAGTTAGGAAATCCGATGGTCACGATATGTTCTCGACATAGAGTGATCCAATGGTTAATACTCTCCTCGATCTTAAGGACCATTGATCTATGGCTTAACACCCGATTGGTCCATGATCTCTATTTAAAGAGCATGGAGGGTCATTTGTCGACAATCGATTGTGAGAAACTCTCTTGTAAAATCTCTCTGTAATCTTTTTCTTTGCATTAATAAACTGCTCCAAGTGGTCACATTGGCTGGGGTCATGGATGTTTCCCCATAGGGGTTTACCACGTGAAAACACCGGTGTGTTGATATTTTATCTGTTTATGTGAGTGGTTATTGAATGTGTTCATCCTCTATTGGAATACGTGTGTTTTCGAACAATACACACATTAAAACTTGTGGGTCTCAATTGTGACATAGTGTTTGATCAATATGTCCTTCGTAGTTTTCAAGGACTTTGTCCCTGAAAGGATCCTAAAATTGAACTTCAGAAGGGAAAAAACATATCTTCATTTGATGTAGTGCTGGATTCATTTATTTGTGTCCATGGAACAACACTCCCAACAAAATTATCATGCCATGCATGGTAGTTGTTTGTCTTGGAAGAGGCCAATTACTTGGTGAAACGTTGACTTATCATGACAAAGGCTCTAATTACTAGGTCATTTTTTCCATGCTATGCTCAAGGACATGATTCTAAGTGGAGGCCATTTATTGTTGTGAGCTACACATGCAACGACTTGTGGATCCTAATTTTAACATACCATTTGATTGGTAGGCCCTCAAGAGATTCACAATTCTATCCCTATAAATCCCTTATAAGTGACCTTCAACAGATGAAAAAATGAGTGCCTTTGTTGGACATGTTGTCTACTCCATGGTCTTCCTTTCCCCAATTAAGGATATTTCTGGCCTAATTATGGATCTAGAACACATGATTAGGTATGTATAGAGCCTAATTAGGGAATTAAAGGGCCTGGTTTTCTTTCCTCCTAGTTTTCTTTGGGATTCTTTATTCTTCTAATTCATCCTCCTCTTATTGTTGGTATGCCTTTTTCCAATTCAACACTACATAGGATTGAGAGAAAACATTATTTGGGAGTGAAACATTCTAAGAAGATTCTTCACAATTTTAAGGGTTGCACACCTGCAAGTTCCATTGTTCATGCTTTCAATAGTTTAAATTACCCCTTGAAGCATGTGAGCATATTTTCCATGTCGTTTCCACATGGAAACTCCACCCACAGGCATGTGGGCAGAGTTGTAGCATCTACAACTCTTTCCATAGGCTTTTCAGGAGAGTTTCTTCATGGAAAATTTGTGCACATGCCTATGGGCAGAGTTCTAGATAATAACATCTTAGGATGATGGCTTCAACGATATAGAGACTGAAGAAAAAATTTCATTTCCCTATCAAAAGAGTCTCATAAGGTCATGACTATACAATGTGGTGGGTATATTTCTTATAAGAAGTTCATGGTTTTGTAAAAAGGGAAACACACAATAATATAAATCCACCCTAATTATTTCTTGAGGGAGAAACAAGGGGACTATGATACCACAATAGGGGAAGAGGAAAGGGGATTTTTGGTTGATTTAGCCTTATCATTGTCCTTGGGGTACTATCTTTCTTGCCTATGTATCCTTACAATGTTCCCATCAATCTTTGACTTTTGGTTTGGTCGAAGTAAAAGTCTCATATGTGTCATATCCTGAGGAAGAGAGAGGGGTCTCATGCATGACAATATTTTTCATTGTCTTTCCCATGTAGGATGGTTGGAGAGAAACCATGCTTAGAATTTCCACAATAGTTGAGACAATCCTTTAGACCTACAACCCAATTATTGTTCCTCATTGATTGTTCAAATTTCACCACTAAAGTGTACGTAGGTATACATACCCTACTCCTCTTTGGATTTGAATTTGTGACCTTTTAGGAAGAAACACATGTTCTTAACTGTGTGCTTCCATAGAAGGCACTTTCCAAATATGTGAAATTCTCCACTAAAGGCACTTTCCAAATATGTGAAATTCCAGGATCATGGATTTCCAAACTATCGATCTCTACTCGAACTCTTTGATAGGCCTTAAATCCAGTTCTCCACTGAGCGTCAGGGGATATGCAACTATATGCAACTTTATGCAAGTTATATGCAAATATATGCAACTTTATGCAACAATGAAACTTATGAAACTTATGCAACTATATTGCAACAATTTCGTATGCAAATATGCAACTATATGCAACTATGAAACTATATGAAACTATGCAACATGCAACTTATGCAACTTAAGCAAATTTATGGAAATTACGCAACTTTACACAACTTTATGCAACATGCAACTTTATGCAACAATCAAACTTATGCAACTTTAAGCAACTTTACGCAACTTTACACAACATGCAACTTTATGCAACAATGCAACTTACGCAACTTTACTCAACTTTATGCAACTTACACAACTTTACTCAACTTTATGCAACTTTACGCAACTTTATGCAACATGCAACTTTATGCAACAATGAAACTTATGCAACTTTACCCAACTTTATGCAACATGCAACTTTATGCAATAATGCAACTTATGAAACTATGCAAATATATGCAACTTATGAAACTATGCAACTATATGCGACTTATGCAACTATATGCAACTATATGGAACTTATGAATGTGTGACCTATATCATCCTGATGCAACTTATGAATGCAACTATATCCTCCTAATGGATCTAAGTTCCTTCTTAGAGGCCTTGAGAGCCAACTATGATGCATAAAACCTGTGAATGGTGCCCATATCGCACCTAAAGGCCAAAGATCCCTTAGAGATGGTTTGTGTGGTGCTTCAAGGATTTGTTCATAACCATTGAGATCAATAATATTTGTACAGGGCCTAGGTCACTTATTTTCCTACCTCATCCATGGTATATCTCTTGATACAAAATCTTATTTTCCATAATATATTAATGGTGCACACATTCCCAATAGAAGGACTTAATCTTTGCCATTAGGAACGAGAAAAGAAAATTTAGAGCATAAGGACATTTTTTTCCTCCCCCAAATATGGTATGCACCTTGGACTTCATTTGTGGTGAAAAACACCTCCCAATAGCTCCCATATCTCCCCAAGAGGCCAAGAATCCCTAAAAAGGGAACTGTGTGGTTTTTCAAGACCTAGTTCACTAACTTTGATCTCAATAATATTTATTTTATGTCGAAGTTCCTTGTTTTCCTCCCCTAGCCATTGCATAAGACCAAGATACTTTCTTATTATTAAAAATTTACTATTGGCATGAAATATCCCACTCTGAGGTGAAATATCCCCTACTAGTGTCTCGTATGGTTGTACAACGACTACATCGCAAAGATCAACGAAAAGATTGAAATTGGGCCTAAGTATCTTATGTTCTTTCCCTAACCATGGGTAAGATCCAAAGTGCCATACAGGATGTCCAAAACTTTTGAATAGTGATTGTATCCCACCTAAAGTCCATAGATCACTTAAAGAGGATCTATGTGGTGGTTTGAGGCCTTGTTCATGGCCATTAAGGACAAGAAGTTTTTTTTAGGGCCTAAGGCCATTATTTCCCTCCCCTAGCCATGGTAGAGGTCCTAATATCCATTTTTATTATTTAAAGCATACCAATGTTGCCCACATTCCTAATTGGAGGCCTTGATCTTGATCATTAAGCACATAAGGTTCATTTAAATCCTAATTCCCTTTTCTCCTTCCCTTGATGATGGTACAAGCCTAAACTCCCATATGTGATGTGAAAAAATACTAATGGTGTCCAAATCCCACCTCGAGGTCAAATATCCCTTAAAAAGTATCTACATGATCATTCAATGGTTAGTAAATAGACCTTGAAGTGAAGAAGCTTCATTTTGGACCTAAGGTACCTGTTTCCTCTCCTAGCCATGGTACACACCTTGAGACCTATTCTTATTATGAAAACGTACCAATGGTTCCAAAGATACCCTACATAGATCTTATGTGGTTGTTTAAGGATTGCATCACAAATATCAGCCCTGATAAGATTCAAATAGGGCCTAAGAACCTTGTTTTCTTTGCTATACATTATGCCCAAAACTTGTGAATGGTGACCATATCCCACCCAAATTCCATATATCCCTTAGAGAGGATATGTATGGTTGTTTGAGGCCTTGTTCATGGCCATTAAGATCAAGAAAATTTATTTATGGCCTAAGGCCCTTTATTTCCTCCCTTGGCCATGGTATAGGTGTTGAAACCCATTCTTTTCATTCAAAACATACTAATGGTGCACATGTTCCCAAATAGAGGCATTTTTCATGGCCGTTAAGAATAAAAAAGATTAATTTAGGGAAGAAGGCCTTGATTTTCTTACCTTGTTGATGATATAAACCTATATGCAACTTATGCAACTATATGCAATTTCAACTTTATGCAACTAAATGCAACTATATGCAACTGTGTTGGTACCAAAAACATATATTGGCATGATAACTTATCTTCTTGTTTTAATGAGTGTAGGTACCATAAAATAGGTATCTGTCGGATCTATCTTCCTTGAGTGATGATCAAGATATAGTAAGAGAGGTTGAAAGTGAGACGTGTTGTACTAGATCTACCAGTTCTAGATCAACTAGGTTGGAAAAGGTAAGGAAACGATTCCATACCCACATGGAATTTTTTATTGCCAACAGAGGGTCATGTAATTATGATGCTGAGAGCATAGGTGACATTGAGTTTCCCTTGAGGTATAACCATCTAGTGCAACGATGGGCACCTAAGGAGCTACCTAAAGTGGACACATATTTCTTCATCGGTGGGAGGATGTATCACATTGCTCCTTCATCCTTACATGGATTGGGGTTATTTTCCATGGATAGCATAAAGGTCAGCTATGGCACTATAACTGAATTGATGGAGTATGTCGGACCATTATACGAATACAATCATTGGTTGATGTTGGTCCTATATACACAAAGTATGCGGAGATACGGAGTTGCCACAAATTATATACAACTACTATATAACAATCAAAATAAAGGGGAAACTATGTATATTGATGGAAGGCCAAAATATACTGGAAACATTGTGGGCTTTATACATAGTACATGACCAGTGGAAACAACTAAGAAACCGAATTGCATATTTGAGGCACGCGAAGGAAATCATATATTTGTATGTGCAACAAAAACAATAGTTCCAGGTGAAGAGTTGTTGATCGATTACAACTCTAATCAAATAGATGGAGGGGCTGTGACTATGGGGGTAAATATCTTACATACCATTCAACTCAACCTTTGATCAATCATTGTTATAATTTATCGCTGCAATATTTCAAATTTTTACTACATAATTTTTTTACAATTACTTTCATAACTCTTGTTGATTAATTTATTGTCTCAACATCTATCTAGGGTGACCCTGGAAAGGTACTCACTTTGTCTCAGCAGGTAAATGTTAAATACAGTAAAAAATTAGGACTACAACAACTAAATTTCATTTTTTTTTTTTTGTTATTACTCTAATATTTCATTTTCTTAATGTTACGGGTGAATTTCATAACTTTTATTGATTGATTTATTGTGTCAACATCTGTCCAGTGTGACCGTTGTAGAAAATCTCTTGCTACATCTCTCCAGGTTGACCGTGGAAAGACACCCACTGTGCCTCAACAGGTAAATGTTAAATACAGTAACAACTTATGACTACAACTAAATTTCAGAAATTTCATTATTTGTTTTTCTATTATTACTGCAATATTTCATTTTCTTAATGTTACAGGTGAATTTCATAACTTTTATTGTTTGATTTATTGTGTCAACATCTATCTAGGGTGACCGTGGTAGAAAATCACTCGCTACATCTCTCTAGGGTGACTGTGGAAAGGCACCCACTATGCCTCAGCAGGTAAATGTTAAATACAGTAACAACTTATGACTACAACAACTAAATTTCTCAATTGTTAAAGTTCATCTCATTAATTTTATTCATCAATGTATTGTGGCATGGTCAACGTGGGAAGGCTCCCACAAAGGATATTGTTGAGGAAGAAATATTTTATTCGACTGACCCAATGACAACTGTAACGAAGGCCTTGAAGAAGGCTAACATAGAATATCTAGGTTTGATTATGAAAAGACCCCTGACATAGGAGGATAGGGAAAGAATTGTAGAGCTACAAAATACAATAACTAATCTTGGGGTAAGTGGCATCTTCACATATTTTAATTAGCTATGACAATTTCATATCCGTTTTTTAGTTTTATATTTTTTATATGATCTAATAAAGAAAAAATTTCAGTTTGTAGGAGTTTTTAAACCCCGTGCATGGGGAACCTGTCAATCCCGCAACTTCTATAGGTAGCAGTGATGGTCCAATGCAAAAGAAAGGTCGACATAGAAAAGTGAAAGTGAGGATTTTTGAGCCTCTTGACGTTCCCCTCGAATCCATTGATGAGCGAAATGATTTTAACCGGTATGACCTGCCAGAGCATGATGAGACGAAGACTGGGACTCCACATGATGACTCCATAGAGGAACATAGTGTATATGGACATGATACTATTTTGCATGGAGAAGAATGAATTAAAAGCATCAGATCACTAGATGTCACCTTTCTGGTGGATGCCACAGCTGTTTCAATCAAGATTCAAAAGATTGAAAGTATTTGTCCCATTAATTGATTCATTTTTTTCATGAAATTGAAATGGACATTTGTTGAGATTAATATAAATTAATGGATAACACATTTATGCAGGAAACAATGTTTTCTATAGAAACTTACATGACAAATAATTGGAGTTGTTTGGCCGCACCATTCGCACACAGTGGAATGACCAAGGTAGAAAAAAGAAATATGATTTAATAGATGACATGGTAAACTTGGTCGGAAACACTTTCAACAAGAAAGTGGTTACAAAGTTAGTCGATGAGAGTTTAAAATACACCAGGGCCCAGTATAGGGATAAATTGCAAATAGACCTCAAGAATGAGCACCCTTCCATGGTTCCCAAGAAAGAGTGGAAGGAACCAATAGAGGATGCAAAGGAGAACTTGTTTAAAAAACAAGGATGAAAACCATGAGCTAGTAAAGCAAGTTACAACACATGTCATATTATCATTGAAATATGAGCATTTATGTTTTTCTTTCCCGTTTTAAGTAACAATTCCGATATCTAATATTTTTCAAAAATTCCATATGTAGGCTACCAGACACCTCCAAAGCAACAAAGGCCAGAGTGGAAAAACACGACCACCATAAACTAGTCCAGGGTGGTGAATAGTAAGATTTATATGATTAACTGTGGTTAATATTTATTGAATAGTAGCGAACAAATATATGTTTTTCTTATTGGTATTTTTAATGGTGTTACGCATTGCAGTTAAATATGTTCAACACTGCTGCCACTGAGGAGGACCTAAATCTTGGTTACAAGCATGTTTTTAAAAGTGTGATTGAATACAGAAAAATCTTGGGTTAGACGCCTATCTCCCCAGCCACACAGGTAAATCAAATGAATAAGGAAACTACAGTAACATGCTTGTAAAGTCTATTCATATTTTATTATATCACCCTTAACGAAGTATTTATGTTTGTTTTCAAACAAAAATTCTACCGCAGTAGTGAATCAAGCGGTATTCAGCAAACACCGCGTCATACAAGGGTCCACATGTCCAGTGATAGTGTAGAGCAGAGTACTGTTGACGGGCGAAAATGTCCGTCCATCAATTGAGAGAGTGGAACCGGTCCGGGGTTGTCTAAATAACCCAAGCCGTTTGGAATGAACCACCCTGACGGGTTTAACGGCTCCGTTGGCCGCTCTAAGGTCCTATGAAAACCAAAGAGAAAACTAATCTAAACTAACTAATCTATCTGAAAATAAAACTAACTAAAACTAACTAAAACTAAATAGATACAAGAAACTAAACTAACTAAAAGAAACTAAACTAACAAAAACTAATAAAACTAATTAGCTAAAACTAAATAATACACTAAACAAACTACTAAATTAAACTAAAACTAAATACTAACTACTCTAACTATTATATACAATCTACTAATTACTGTTACACTAACTCTAATAATTAATCGTCTAATTACTAATTGAATTACAACTTATTTACAAATATACAATATAAACAATCTACAGATTTGATTAAAACCTGCAAAACTCATGTGTTTTCTTCCCTAAGACAGCTAGATATGTTTTTTGGTTTTTATATTTTATGAAAAAGAAGTAAAAATTACTGAAATTAAACGATCTAATATATTTACTGAAATTAAACAATCTAATATAAATTTAACTAAACTTATATCTAGACTAAACTAGTAATAAGAACAGTAAACAAAGAAGTGACTAACTGACCTGGAAACACTCCTGATGTGTCCCGTGTGTGATGAATCTAAAGCTGGTCGGAGGAAGTAAACTCGCACCGGATTAATCCAAGAGCTTCTCGTAAAGGATAGGCTGCGCTGCTCTTTGAGTTGGTTTACAGGACAAACAAGACATAAAAATCATAACAACTATATGATTATAAATCTCTACAATAAGGGAAACGTGTTATGCAAAAACTTATATTTTATAATTCAACTTATGAAGAAGAGAAATCTGTCGTTCACAAACTGAATCAACAATTTCTATGTTCTTTTATACACTTGGAAGAAACCAGATATGAATTACAGTGATTAAAATGATATCATTTGCACATGATTAAGATAGCTAAAGTAGTCATTAACCAAATACAAATTGATATACACAACATGAAACAAAATATTGATATAATGAGAAGCTAAAGCTGTGACAAAACACCAAATTCTGCTTCAGTCTGTATTAAAA
>ML780275.1:148889-198862 GCA_009831015.1 Picea engelmannii
TTTCTTTTAATAAACATTCAAAACGAATCACTAATGACTCACATGATTTTATCATTCAAATTAAACAAAATCAACAGTGATTCAATCGAAACAGGGGTAGGAGTACTCTGTTTCACTGTTACCATAAAATCGGGTCAACAGTATCAAGACCGTTTCAATTCAAATGAAATTAACAATGATTGATATCGTCTGTGATATGATTTAATCCAACACAGCTATAATGATATAACAAGAATTCATATCATTCAATCGAATGCATAGATGGAAAAAACTGTTACGATTATGTGTAACGAAATCAGACTTCAACAACATCGACCCAATCAAATTTGTGATTGACCTCTTGCACAGGAAACAGGCAAGATCATGATTGCAATCTTAATAGAATCAACAGAAGTTATAATTATCAGCTGGGAAAATAATCAAATCATGACTGATTCTAATTATAGAAACGAATCGTGCATCTGGATATTGTTACTTTCGTTCCTCAAATCAAATTTATACAGCATTTTCATTACAATACGAATCGAACTGATAACACGGTCGACTTAAAACAATGTGAATCAATCAGTTGGGTATAACTGTTACGATTCATATTAATTCACGATTTGGGTAGATATAAAACAGAATCATATTAATCATAATCCAAACTGTATCTGAGCTGGTTGAAAGTCATATGTAAATAAAACCGAAACAGTTGACCATTATTGTCAACCATATCGTATACAATATAACCAATTCGAATCGAAACATGGATTGTGTTCAAAATTGAAATACCAGAAACAACTTGTGTTTAGAAAGGATAGAAACGATTTCAATTAGAAACAGAGTATCCAATTTAAGCCAAATCAAAACAATCAAATCCATACCACGATCAATCGAATCGAAGACAATCCAATCAAAGCTAAACTAGGAAACAAAATTAATTAATCAAAACATAACTATGTACACAATGCATATAGTATGACAGATCAAATCCAAACTATAAACAGAGCTATGAGTTTGTTATATAAACATGTGATAGACATACCAGTGAGGCTGCTCGAGCTATGCCAATTTTGAATTTACAACCGCTGTAGCTGACTCCACATTCTTAAATAAAATAGAACCAGTCGTTCTCTGTTTCTTGTTAGTGACTTGTAGCTCAGTCTTTTGACTGGTAAGACGTGCAACTTGATCCTCCAGAGATTGAATTCTGGATTGTAGCATTGGCACATCAAGATAATACCTTTCCAACCACGAGCTGCACTGATCACACGGTGGCATTGTAGATTCAGGAAGAGCAGGAGAGGGTTTAGATGAGTGATCGGGGGCTTTACATGGCAGCTTGATGCCAGGGTAATCAGGGTTGTTTTGCAAGCAAGGTGGTAGGTTAGACACGAATTCAAATGAGGGTTTGGCACGCAAACCTTCTAAATAGGGATATTCACTTGTCAAAAAATGTTCGGCCTCTGAATTAGAGTCCTCGCTCAACACGATAGGGTCAGGACTGACAGGGGGTTTCTGTTTATTCCTCGCCAACAAGTGATTAAACGGGCACTCTTTTTGCCGTTGGAATTCGCAGTAGGTTTGGCCTTAGGCCTCTTAGCCATAGGCTTGACAGTCTCGGCATCCTTAGTCATAGAGTGGGGTAGGTCGATAGGTGAGTCGGGTAAGGGTTTAGGTAATAGGATGTTGTAGGGTACCGGGGGCACAGTCTTACCGTCACTCACCACAGGTTTTTCAACCTGTGGAGGGTTTGAGTATTCAAAGTTATTTCGAGCAAGGAAATCGGTCCAACAATCTTCGTGTAACCCCAAATGATAAACAACAATAATTTTAACTAGCGCGTAGTGAAAAAGGCTGCTATTAACCTGGTTCCTTTTATATCTCTTAGACATTTTAAACAAGATTCTATGCAAGTAATAAGGCATATTAAGCTCATAGCCCATGAAAACCATAAGAAAACGAAGGTGGTGTAAGAAAACAAAACCATACCGACCCTTGCAGGTGATAAATTGTTTGATTATCATAAGCAAATCATGCCAACGTTGCTTGAGCATGTTCGCGGGCAAACCTTTGTCACAGGAGCTAACCTTACGTGACTGGAAGAGCAGTGTCCAAGGGACCTCTTCCACTTTGCAATTCTTTGACCATCATTGTCCAGTGGTAGGAAGACCTGTAGCTAAACTGAGAAATGGCTCGTCAATTTCCAATTGGACATCCCCGACCTTGGCTCGATAGCCATCAAAGGTTAATGCGAATTGTCGAGCCACGCAGGGATTAAAACCATCAAACTTTTGTATGAATGGGAGCCATCCAAATTCCTCAAGGTTGTTGTGAGCACTGTCGAGCATCAACAGAGCCTGGCTACCATTAGGTTCAGCCCTCACGACTGGAGCCATGGTGCGAGCGCATGGTAAGGGTTTGGGTTGAAAACAACAACACACAGGAGCAAAGTCGCTTGGGTTAACGGCTATGAACGGTGAAAGGGGAAACATTAATGTGCACGTGCGAGGGTGGTGGGATTATTCACCGCCATGCAAAGCAGTAATGACAAAGTACAACCTCCATTGAATCAATCAAAACATAGTTCAAACCATATTAATCGGCCAACCCAAAAATCAAACGGTGGATAACATACCAATGTGCCAATGTATTATTTCAAACCATGAATGTTCAACGTGAAATCAAACTCAAAGGTTAAATATATGCCATCGTATAAATGTGTAATCAAACGTTTATAAATCATTGTGACAATCGATTTCATAACATTTGACAAGCCAAGAGTTTATAATAATAAGGATCACATCATGTAAAAACAAAATAAACCATGACCTCTATGCAATCGGATGACTAGGCAAGTCCAAACAATATAAATCTATATGCTCAATGCCTTACCAGTTTAAGTTATGCAACCAAAGATGTCCAAATAAGCATAGGTTGAAAATTCATTTAGCCACACAATAATAAACCAAAGGTAAGTGCCACTCAAAATATCGATAAAAGATCATAATAGTTCAAATAACGATAGAGGAGTTTTCACGCTTGCAGTCGTGAAAACCAAGTGGACCAATTTGCAAACGTCGCAAGGAATAAAGATATCGTCTATTTGCAAGATGCGACGACAATTTGAAGTTCAGAAGACTTAGGTGTAGGCATCTTATAGGGCAATAGAAAAAATTGTATTGGCTGCCAACAAGTACCCATTCTAGTATGTATGCTTTAGAATTAGAAATATTTACTGTGATTGTAGATATTTATTTCTTGACTTATACTTATATAATATCTTCTCAAAATTGAAGAGCATGTATCTCAGGAGGGTGAAATGTGAGAGAAACCAAGTGGATAGGAAATTAGTGAACCAACTGTCCCAGCTACAGAGACAGGTAACGAGAAATAATGTAATGTTAATCAAAACAATGAATTAGTTATTACAATTATATTTCAACATATCGATATGATCATTTTTGTTGTTCTAATTCATGACCCCGAATAGATGCCAACTAACCATTCTCAATGACGTACCAGAAGTATGGTACATGAGTGCACACAAGCAATAGAAGGACAGGGCACACGAAATACAATGTCCTTGGATGATGATGATCATGTCCCAATTGTCAGTTTTATGAATGTAAAAAAACATAAATCAAATAAAAATTAGATGTATAAATTCATTACTTGTATTTGGATCTTTATCGATGTTTATATGTTCATATGTTTTGATGACTATCCTAGTTATGCATGAATGTCTATATGTTTTCTATATAAAGAAAATCATTTGTTGGGTATGGGGAATCAAGAGCGATGTGAGGGGGGGAGGGGAAATATGAGCTTCCACCCTCACATGGTTGACCCTGTTCAGTAGAGAATAACCTATTATCAAAACAAAGAGAAGCTCATTAAGGTATGCAAAAACTTGATTTTTTTATGGAGTATTTTACATAACTAAATGCATGCTTATTTTCTTATTAATTATTTAATCATATAAAAATTTTATCTTTTATGATTCATGCAGGTATTGGTGATGGAAATGCATCTCTTGGACAACTCTTATCACTTTGTATGGGGTAATGGATCTGGAAAAAGGACAATGAAAAGGTAATGGTTTTGACGTGTTTTTAAAAGTAGGCTACAACAATGAGGTAGCCCCTTGTTCTTCTATGCCTTCTCTTTTCCTTATCTTTCTATTAGTTGTCAAAATCAACATTTGCTAACATTAAAAATGTCCCATGTCTTAACACACTTTTATCAACTTGAATGAAGCCTTGTTCCTATTGGAAGTTTTTTTGGGCTAGCTTAGACTTCCCATTATCAACTCTAGCCACTTCTTACCTGGTAGCACCCAATATTACCTAGTTCTCCCCTTGTATCCTTCCTCTCCTAGTGTTCCATGCTCTCCAACATAGTCTTTCTCTTTTCCTATTCCTTCAAATGCTTGGGGAAAGTATTGCCTCTTCTCCATATCTTTTCTTCCTTACACCCCTTTTTCTCCATTTTTATTTGGTCATAATATTTATGGGTCCCTTATAGGTCATTATCTCAAGAAAGACCCTACTTGAGATAACCTCTACCTAGATAGGATCAAATATGTCAAAGATGTACCCCTTAATGGTAACATTCCATAGCTTGCAACTATGGAGCCCCTCCCAATGGTGACATCATTTCTTCCTTTGATCCTCTCTCCTCCACTGGGACCATTGGTATTTTTCACCTCTATGCTTGCATTGAACTTAGGTTGATGCATGTCGCCTCCTATGCTTGCATAAAATACCCCATTGATGTATGCCACCTCTCATTCTTGCATTAAATCTAGGATACCATGTGTTGTTTTTGTTCTTTTGATGACTCTATATTACTATTTTATGATGCCTATTATGCTCACACTCTCCAAATTATTGTATGTCACATGGGATTCATGATATGTCCTTGACTAGTGTATGGTGCCTTAATGACTACATAAATCCTAGAACAATGAATGTCATTTGTTACGCTCACCTTAAATCCAAGTTTCCATATGCTACATTTATTCTTGTGATAACCCTATATTAGAGTGTGTTTCCTCTCTCGCTCATGTTCACTCTTAGTTGGTTTATGTCAACTCGTGCCTTTTTCCAATGTCATGCCAGTGTCATCAACCTCTTTCCCTTGCCTTTGTTAGAACTACCCTAACACCACAACCTCCCATATTTACCTTTTCATCTATCCTCCAATCTTTCCATAAGAGATCATGTTGCTAATCCTACCTCACTTGTGGTATGACACCAACCTCTATGATGTAGGTATCTAGATAAACATGTTCTTGCATTGCTTATTGCTCATTCTTGGAAATGAAAGTATGTATTAGTCTACCCCCTGTATATTGAACATATTCATGATGTACCCAAAATTTTGGACCTCATTATTATTGTCCTTTTTGTATGCTCCAACGATTGTTCAAGTGACAACCACTTTTCTCTTACTATTATATTAGTAATATTCCTCTTATTATTATCAAGGAAGGAGTTGATAACTAGCCCTTATATACACTATGCCTAAATTATCCAGGCATCAAATAACATTATTTTTTACAAGAATATACGAGTCAATGTCATAACGACCCTTTAGGTTCATAAGAGTTTCCAATTATTCAAGGTGTTAAGAGCCATTATTTCCCAAATCATTTAGAACATAGAAGAAAATTGACCAATATCTTATACATAGGTGATTAAAGATATTTTACTACCTTTACATAAATCACAACCTTTTTACTGATGGTGTCTTCATGGGTTCAAAACCTTATTTTACAAACCTAACAATATTTCTACCTTTCAACATTCTCATGAACCCTTGGGTTTACCATTACTCCTTGTGGGTCATAAATTTCCACTCACCAAATTCATACAAATTGAAATTTTTTCCACTTTCACAAGCCTATATGACATCACAAATATATGAATTCAACTAGGAGTATACTTTTTCCCTTTCAAGTTGATGATCCCCATCAACTTTGGGACTCAATGTATCTTCACTAAATTCTCCTTCTAATGAGGATGGCATAGATAACTTCAAATGATCCACATATAAATTGGAATATTTTCCCATATATGGTGACCAATCCAAACAAATAGATTTTATTCATTCTTATCAAAAATCCTAAAATATCATTTTAAACCTTTCTGTGGTGGGTGCAACCACACTTGATCAAACTTAGGAGGTATGTGTTGTTAAATGCTTATGATGCCTCTTTTTGTAACTTGATTGAGACATTAAGTGTGCAATTAACAATGATATATATAAATGACAAACAATCTTCCTAAATATTGCGATGTTATAGCCTCATAACAAATGAACAAATCTTTGATTTATATCCTTGGGATACCCATGCAATTGTAAATAAAGGATACAATTGTCTTCAACTTATATCCATTATCATCTAGAGTGTGGATTAAAATTTTCTTGAGAATCTGTTATATCTACTACACATGAATTACCTTGGTTCACTTAAATTATTTGGGATCAACCAATTTACAACAAATTTTATATTTCTTAGTTCAATAAAAAATTCACATCCTCTAAATACAAAATCTATACACAACAATAATTGTTTTCCAAGCTCATATTTCTTCATGTTGGCTTGCAATTAATTGTGTTGAAGGGTTAAAAATATAATCTCAAAATGTTTCAAATGATCTTCCAAAATCTTGATAAAAGTCAAAATATCATGCAAGGAGGCTACAATAAAGGTGTTTGAGAAATGGTCTTAAGATATCATCCATCAATCTTAGAAGTGTTGTCATAGTATTTTGTAATATAAATTGCATAATGACTTACTCATGCAATCCATGTTTTTTTTTTAAAGTAATATTCCAAATTATTCTTTGTGTATATTGTCATATTGGTATCCTTACTTATAATCCAACTTCATGATAACACATGCTTCCAATATTTGGTTGATTAGTGCCTTGATTATTTGTAGGGGATATATATATATATATATATATATATATATATATATATATATATATATATATATATANTTGATTATTTGTAGGGGATATATATATATATATATATATATATATATATATATATACTATAATCTTGTTCAATCGAAAAGATCTACACATTATCTCTAACTTCCATATTTCAATAGAAATGTCGGCTACACCTGTGGACCTGCACACCTGCTACACTTGTCATCAATGAATTACTTCCTATCTTGTTGAATGCAACGTCACCATCCAACTCAAGACAAATTGCTATCCTAAGTTGTTTTTAAAAAGAACTTCTTGCATCTTGTTGAGAAGTTAGAGACATTGTAATATGGCATTTCCATATTACAATGTAATATGGGATTACCATATTACAATGTAATATGGTAATCCCATATTACATTGTAATATGGTATACCATATTACAATGTAATATGGTAATACGATATTACACTGTAATATGTCATTACCATATTACAATGTAATATGGTATACCATATTACAATGTAATATGGTATACCATATTACAATGTAATATGGTATACCATATTGCATTGTAATATGGCAATGCCATATTACAATGTAATATGGTAATACCATATCTCATGTTAATTGTTTTTTTAAACTTAAAGTTGTCATCGCAATATCGACAATAGTTCGTCAGAAGCCAATTTTTATTTTTAACAACCGTGGCAATAAGGATGAAAGTTCGTCGCAATTTGCCACGGTTTTTCGTCGCACATACATCATCTATGTCATAAGTTTGGTTTTGACATAACATTTTGTCTCTACTGCCACGAAGGTTCGTCACAATTTTCCATAGTTTTGCGTTGCACATACAACATCTGTGTCGTAAGTTTTTTTCTTGGCATAAAGTTTTGTCGCAATTGCAACTAAGTTTCATCGTAATTGCCACGGTTGTGCCTCGTAATTGCGACGAAGTTTTGTCGTAATTTCGATGATTCATAGGGTTAACCCATTTTGATGGTCATGACATGTGGAGAGATAATTTCGTCGATGTTTCCACGAACACCTAGATCATGGATATAGTGACCAAACTAAAGCGATGAAAAAAGGTCTCGTCTTTCATGGAAATTGCGACAGATAAGTGTGGAAATATAAACGAAAAACCGTCAGAAATTTGGTCATATGTACTAGTGTGAAAGTACAAGAAAACCAGTAGAAGCTACTGAGGACCAAAGATTTGGATGTCGAAGTTAAAAGAACACAAGAAGACTTGAAACACCTGTCTGTACATGAGAGTAGAGAATCTACCATAAACAGAGAAGAAGCATTGCCCTTGAACCTTAGGAAACACCACCAACATCGCGAAGTTACTATGCCAAGAGGAGACATGAATCATAACGGAAAGAGGAATACTGAGACATAGATGACATGGAAGATGACTAGAAATCTCAGCAAGAAGAAAGCAAAGTTAGAGAAGTTACAAGAAGTTCCAGAGAAGACTTCGCAGAAGGAAGGTCTCCATAATTCGAAATTTGCAGGAATATCAGAGAAACTCAGATTGGCACTTCCCCATGGCAGAGAAATATAACCGTTAGAGGAATTATGACCGTTAGATTGGCATTCCCAAACAGTTAAAACAACAGTTATGATCAGAAAGCTCAGCATCGAACCATTAGGACATACTACCTGAGTTTAAAAAGGGTTATTGAGGATGTCCCTCATATGACGTTGAACACCCTGCACAGGCGCACGCCATTTGTGAAGTTCCACACAGACAAACATTTTATCTATATCACTGTGCATGGAGACGAACAAAAAGAAGTACTACAGAGTTACTACAAACTCATAGAGGAGGACCTAGAAGAAATAAATAAGGAATGGCTTGCAGAGCTCCTTATCCTGGTTGACCTAGTAGAATTGTCCAACCTCAAACTAATCAGAAGCCCATTGGTCACTCACGAAGGGTACAATACACCTTTCACTAGAAAAAGGAAGAAGAAAAAAGAGGTACAAAAGTTGAACAACGCATCAGAAGAAACTGCTTCAGAAACACCTAGAGGAGGAGGTGATGATGAAGTAGATAAAGAAGAGAACAATGGAGAAGGGGACAAGAAGAAACAAGGTGAAGTAACACCGACACAGAATCCCCCTGATGACGCAGAGTCGTATAACAAAAGAAATGTTTCTCCCATGAAACCCACATCGCGGAAGAAGTCAAAATCTAGTAAGACCAAGCTGCAGACTGTGCTCATGATCGATGACTTCAACTTCATCATCGTAGCTATATCGGACGCCTTGGAAGATCTTTTGCAGAGAAATGAAGCCGAGAAAGAGACCATGTATGAAAGGCTTGAAGCAGAGTTGAGAGGGGTATGACAAACCCTTCACTCCAGCCACACAATTTCCACTGCACCCCCACCATCAGAAGAACCGGAGTTGGGTGATGAGGATACCAAATTCTGCATAATAGCTTATGGGATCGAAACTCACCTTCGTCGTGCAAAGGAAGAAAAAGAACAGGCCATAGTGTCCCTTAAGCAATCACAAGAGGAATTGATATAACAACGTCGAGTTGTGCAACAAGAAAAGGATGGCTTACAAACAAAGTTCGAAGAGGAGAGAGCATAGATCCAACAAGAGAAGGAACAATTGCTCGCGAAGTAGGTTGGAGTAAAAGAAGCAGTCAGCAGATAAATTCTCTCTGTGATGGGCTTAGAGAAAAAGGAGGAAGACCCAGTGGAGCACCAAGTAGCGAAGCTTGTTGAGGCCATCTAGTAGCTTCAACATAGAATAGAAGATATAGAGCTGCAAACAGTACGAAGTACTCCGTAAGACGTGTGAGACCAAAGAGAATCCACTACCTAGAGAGAAGTTGAGAGGATCATAGCATTAGATTTGGAGTGTAAACAACTTAGAAATAGAAGTGCACAGACTTACGAGTGACTTACTGAGGACCCTGAACTAAAGACATTGGAGTCACAATTCTAGGAGGAAAAGAAACAAGCAACAAAAGTACAAGCACAGTTGAAACTCCTGTCAGTAGTTGAGAGGATGAAAAAATCCCAAGAATAGCGCACCGCTCAGAAGCAGGTCCATACCATACAAAGAAAATTCATGGAAGTGGCTAAGAGGCTCCAACCAATACAAGACAAAGATTGCCAACAGTTTGAGGAAATTGAAGGTCGAGGAGCAGAGCTCGAACAAGTATTCATTGTAGTTGAACAATGATTCGAAGAACCTGTGAACAAGGTTGTTATTCAAGAATTCATCGAGCAAAAGGCCTTGGTGAAGCAATAGGTTGAAGCAGCACGATCCAAGCTCGAGGCTTTTGAGGTGGAGATACCTAGATCAGAGTGACTTGGGACGAGTCATAGGTGAGTGTTGGGGGCCTTCTGGCCCTTGACCAAGTTTTGAAGATCCTTGGTCACTTTTGACCCCTTTTTGGGACTTCGATAGGCTGTCAAAGGCGAAGCGCAAGTTGAAGCAGAGATCATGGGATCTCGGCCCCCTTTTAGGGATTTTTGGGTTTTGGGCTTATGTAACAGGTATGGGGATGTCGACCCATGGGTTCACCCATGTATAGGCTCTTTTGTAATGTATAAATAGATTTCTAGGCAATGTAAGAGGAGACAATATGTGCATATGTGTGATGTTGTGCTAAGTGAAAGTGATATTTATAAATGTTTTATGCATGCTGTGTTGGACACTAGAAAAGCTAAGTGCAAGTGGATGTAAGAAGCATGTGTAGATTGTGAGAGGGATTTGTGTTGTAACCTAGCTCGAGGAAGGAGGATCTGGAAAAGTGCGCGCAGATCTCTTGTCCTATGCAGAGTAGGATCTTGTGGCTCCGTGGATGTAGATGATTGATAGAAGGCAATAAAGAGAAGAAGATTTGGTGGATGTATCCCCAGGATGGGGGTGAACCACGTATATCCTGTGTTATGGTTTCTTTGAGCATTATGGTTGTTTTATTTCTCATATGATTTATGATTAGTAAAATAATGTATGTTTAGATGTATTTGATACGATATATTAGTGCTTGGTGATGTGAATGAGTACCATATCAGGTCTATTTTGATGTTCTTAGTGCTTCAATGTGTTGGATCTTGTTGAATACTGCACTTCTCTATAATTAGGATTTATCTGCGCTGTAAACAAAGGCTAGATACTAAGGAATGATAACTGCAAAATGATTTGTTAAGGTATTGTAATTACATATCTGTGTCCCAGGTAAGTTGCAGACATTTGAGTCCTGCAACCACCCCTGCCTCTACCTCAGGTGAGACTTCATCTACTTCACAGGTGTTCCCGAAAACGCTGGTAGTTAGGGTTTTGTTGGTGCGTTGTTTAAGCATAGAAACCTGGGTCTGCCCCCGTGCCAACAGTTTACTAGGATAAATATTGTGCATATTGTGGATGTATTTCTTTCAGTGATCCTTATTCATGAAGTCATTGTTTTAATAGTCTAAAGTTGAATAATATTAAACACACTTAACTGCTTAAGATAAATTTTAACATGGTATCAAAGATAGAATGAAAGTAGAATTTTTCACAGTCTATAAGAACTCACTGGGGAATTCAATACCATATAAAGACTCCTAAATCCATCACATCTTTCCTTGGGTTCAGATTCATAGTTTGACAAAGTTTTAAAAACTGCAACTCATGTTGCAACTACTGACAACTGCGCAAAACCCTAGAAGGTGATTTCTCTGAATTTATAGAGGATGTTGGTCAAAGTAAAACCACCAAGGATCCTTCCTAAGGAGGTCTCACCATTCCCTCAGAGAAGAATTCCAAAATTCACATTTTCAAAAATTATGGTTTCCTCATAAACCCTAGATGAAGATGTCTTGGCAGTTGCAGATTGAAGTTGGAACTGATCAACTTGGCATAACACTCTTTGGTAAGTACAAAACATTTCTTTGAATTTTTTTTATTTTTCTCACTATATTTCCATTCAAGGAAAAGATGGCTACCAATACCAAGCTTGATGAGAAGCTTGAGGGTGTCGATAACTTTCGAGCATGGAAGTATAGAGTGATGCTCATTCTAGAAGAAAATTGATCTGGATTATTTTAAGCACAAAATAAGAGTGGAGATATAATAAAGAAATGTATAGAGATATCTCGTATATAAAATAATATAACATAAATATATCAGAGATGCAACCATACACATAGATATACAGTAATACACAATTTATATTATTCAGTAAAATGTACAAAATTGTAGAATTACAGAGTGAAAGACGTGCTAGAATGGTGGAAGCTTATCTCTAAGAAGAGATGTGATGGAACTCACATTCACAAGAAGATGGTTACAATGAGGCTATAAAGGAATTTTTAACATAAATAAAATATAAAACCCTAACCCCAGAAGATGAAAAACCAACAGTTTTGTGGACCCCGTTTTGGGTAGATTGGTGTATCAACTTTCCCGTGTCGTAACTTTGGCTTATGATCTTCGTTTGGGGAACATGCTAGCTCATTGGAAATGTATTGTTCAGGATATTAATTTTGGGGGTTAAATAAGAGACCTTGGCTATCATTAAGGTGCTCGATCCCGAAAAAAAATAATTTAGGCCCTTAAAATGGCCCCATAAGTTTAGGAACCGAAAAATGGCTAAAAATAGTAAGTTGCCAGAAGACTGTTTTCAGCTAGTTGGAATAGGTGGGTGACCACCGATATCCACCTAGATCATTCCTTCCTTCTTAGGAATAAATTGTCTCCATTACATTGAGTGCCTGGGGGAGAGGGAAAAGTGTTTACTGAATATGCATCTTGATGAGTTACTTGCGTTGATGGAGAAGTTTCATTGCTTATCTTGTTGAAGGTTGTCACAAACCTATGGTTGGAAGGGTTGGACCTTTTTAACCAGTATGGATACATGAGATGCCTGTGTGGAGAAGGAATATTTACGCTTTGTTGCAATCTTGTCAACCTACTTATGTTGGATAGAAGGTGCTTGGACCAAGGATGCAATGGTTGTAGTGTGCTTTTGTTCAGCCTCTTAACATATTATGAAGAAATTGAATTTTGTACTATGAGATACTACCTTGTGACACTGTTTATATGGGACAATACTCAGAACTATCTCTGGTATCCTGTAGAAATGACCCCCCATAGTAACAATTCCACTATGGCATCGAGAATCATAAATAACATGGAGCTTCCATATATATGGTTGGCCCAAGAGAACATCACACACATCTAGTGGGGAAACATCACATAATTCCTCATCCTTGAAGGGATGGATGCCATATGATAATTGACACTGTTGACTGACACAAAGATCATATCCCTCACAAAGCCACCCGATGTTCTATGACTATAGGTGTGGTATTGTCGACAATCCCAATGGTTTGACAATATCTATTGAAATCAGGTGCTTGTGGCTTCTGCTATCAACAATAAAATGAAGTGGGGTCCCCTTCACCCACATCTATGAATGAAAAAGGCACTTCCCCTCTTTAGGATCTATTGTTTCTTCTGGTTGAATTATTGTGGTCACAACAATAGCACTGGGGTCTATGTCGATGATATGTCTTCCACCATTATTTTTTGAATTAAATTTTGAATCAGGGTTCTACTCGTTGTGTTTGATCTCAGCCACCAATGAAAATTTTGAGTGAAATTCATCGGTGTTGTTCCAGGGGAGGTTTTGGAAACCGCACCATTTTCTAGTGTCCTTTGTATTTCCGTTACCATTCTTTTCCTGTGGTTTGGATTTTTTTTCTGAAGGTTGGTTGTTAGGTTCATCTTTACCATACTTTGGTTGTTGTGGAATTGCAAACTAAAACTCCCTCTTGTTCTCGTTTGTAAATTTATTCTCAATTTTAACAACATATCGATAAGAAACACCCAGTCATGAGTTGTCCAGAAAATCCATTTCAATTTGGATGCATCTATGTAGAGCCCCACAATATTTCAGAACTAGATCTCACTTGGAGTCTTTGATACCCATCTCGGTGCACAAGTTATTGAAGGTATTCGTGAAATTAAACACTTCTTGGCCCATCTCTTACCGCAGTGTGGTCCATATCATGCACTGGATCTCATAGTTTCCAAGAAGGTAATATTATTCCTTGATCGCATCTAGAAAAAAATCCCAAGTGGGCTCGGCCCCATATATTCCAGACTCCTCTGTGGAAATTTTCTCCCAGTAAGTTTACCACGAATGCTTAACATGGGTGTGAGGCTTATGGAGTGTGAAGGTGATATTTTCCATGTCAGAGAAATTATGAACAGAGAAATAACCTTCTAGCATATTTAACTATTTTTCTAGGGCATCTGCATCTATCTGTCCTTTAGATATGGGAATATAAAAATTAACTTTCACCTTGAAAGGAGAGGTTCCTCCAAAGTGGGAGCTTGATGAAGACGCATCTATTTTTATCGCTAGGCGTTGAAGGATATGGGAAAAATTATCCATCATTTCATCCCTCTATCGTGTCAGAGCTTGCTCAGGCAACAGATTAATACAATCATCTTCGCTATTGTTTTTATTTTCTTCTGCCATGGAGGGCATCTTAGGAATATGAGAGAAATTTTTTTGAATAGAGACAAGCTCAAGACCCAACTTTTTATACTCGGACCTCGTCGAGGACATGCAATGAAAAAATGATCAAGAGCATCCTGATCTGATACCAATGATCCAGATTATTTTTGGCATGAAATGAGAGGGGATATATAATAAATAAATGTACAATGATATCTCAGATATCCAATAATATAACATAAATATATTATAGATGCAACCATAAAAATAGAGATACAATAATACACAATTTCTATTAATGAGTGAAATGTACGAGACTCTAGAATTACAGAGTGAAAGGCTCGCTAGAATGGTGGCAACTTATCTATGTGAAGAGATGTGATGGCTACTCACATTCGCAAGAAGATGGTTACAATGAGGCTCTAAAGTAATTTTTAACATAAATAAAATCCAAAACCCTAACCCTGAAAGATGAAAAGACAACAATTGTGTAGACCCCATTTTGGGTAGTTTGTTGTATCAAATTCTCGGGGACGTAACTTTGGAATATGATCTCCATCTAGGGCTCACGATAGCTCGTTGGAAATGTATCGTCAAGGAGATTCATTTTGAGGGATCAATCAAATCCTTTGTGAATAATTGAGATGATCGATCCTAATAAATCTTCATTTAGGCCCTCAAAATGGCTCCAGAAGTTTAGGAACCGAAAAACTGCTAAAAATAGTACGTTGCCAGAAGACTTTTTTTATCCAGTTGCAATAGAAAGGTGGCCACCGATATTCACCTGGATCATTCCTCCCTCCTTAGGAATAAATTTTATCCATTGCATTGAGTTCCTGGGGGAGAGAGAAAATCATTTATTGAATCTGCATCTTGATGAGTTGCTTGCCTTTCTGGAGAAGTTGTGTTTCTTAGCTTCTTGAAGGTTATCACTAACTTGTGGCTAGAAGGGTTGGAACTTTTTAACCAGTCTGTCTACATACAATGGATGTGTGTAGAGGGAATATCTACACTTTGTTGAAATCTTGTTGACCTGCTTCTGTTGGATAAAAGGTGCTTGGACTGAGGATGCACTAGTTGTAGTGTCCTTTTGTTCACCCTTTGAATATATTATGAAGAAGATGAATTTTGTAGTATGAGATACTACCTTACGACATTGTTTACATGGGATAGTAGTCAGAGCTACCTTTGGTATCCTATATAAATGAGCCCCTAGAGTAAAAATGACATTAGGGGGTCGAGACTCATAAATAACATGGCACTTCCACATATATGGATGGCCCAAGAGAACATCACAAACATCCATCGGGGAAACATCAAATAATATCTTATCCTTGAAGAGATGGATGTTGTATGATAATCAACACTATTGGGTGACACAAATATACCATCCCTGGCGAAGACACCTGATGTTGTATGGCTGCAGGTGTGGTATTGTCGACAATCCCAACTGTTTGACGACATCTGTTGAGATGAGGTTTTTCTATCTTCCTCTATCAACAATAAAATGCAGTGGCGTCTCCTTCACTCACATCTGTGAATGAAAAAGGAACTCCCACTCTTTAGGATTTGTTGGTTCTTATGGTTGAATTGTTTTGGTCATAACAATAGTAGTGGGGTCTGCATCGATGATCTTTCTTATACCAGTATTTTAAAAATTAGATTCTAAATGAGGGTTAGGCTCCTTGTGTCTGATCTTGACCACCAATGATTTTTTTGAGTGACATTCATCGGTGTTGCGCCAGGGGATTTTCTGGAAATCACACCATTTTCCAGTGTCCTTCATCTTTCTGTTACCCTTCTTTTCACATGGCTTGGACTGGTTTTCTGAAGGTTGGTTATTAGGGTGGTCTTTACCATACTTTTTTTTTTGGATATTTGTAAACCCGAACTCCCACTTGTTCTAGTTCTTAAAATTCTTCTCTATTTTAACATTATATTGATAAGCAACACCCAATGATGAGATGTCCATAAAATCAATTTGAGTTTGGATGTATCTGTGTAGAGCCACACGGTATTTCAGAACCAGATGTTTCTCAGAGTCTTTGATACCCATCTTGGTGGGCAAGGTATGGAAGGTATTGTTGAGCTTTGATACTTCTTGACCCCTCTCTTGCCATAATGTGATCCATCTCATGTACTGGTTGTCATAGTTTCCAATAGGGTACTATTGTTCTTTGACTACATCCACAAAAAAATCCCAAGTGGGATTGGCCCCATATATTCCAGAATGCTCTGTTGAACTTTACTCGTAGTAAGTTTCCCACCAATGTTTGAAATGGGGGACAACCTTAAGGAATGTGAAGGTGATCTTTTCATTGTCAGGGAAATTATGAATAGAGAAATAACTTTCTCACAGATTTAACCATTTTTATAGGGCATCCACATCTATCTATCCTTCAAGTATGGGAATATCAAAATTAATTGGTACCTCAAAAGGAGAGGTGCCTAAAAATTGGCCACTTAATGAATATGCACATGTTTTTATTGACAGGTGTTGAATGATGCGGGAAAAATTCTCCATCATTTCCTCCCTCTATCACATAAGAGCTTTCTTAAGTAACAGATTAATATAATCATCTTCTTTGTCATTTTTATTTTCTTTCACCATGGAGGGTTTCTTGGGAATGTGAGAGTGATTTTCCTCAAGAGAGACAATATTGAGTCCCAAATTTCTATACCCGAACCTCATCGGGGACATGCACTGAAAAAAATGATCAAGAGCAACCTACTTTGATAACACTGATCCAAACTATTTTTGACATGAAATGAGAGAAGAGATATAATAAAGAAATGTATAGAGATATATCAGATATCCAATAACATAAAAAAATATATATCATAGATGCAACCATAAACACAAAGATGCAATAATACACAATTTCTATTAATGAGCGAAATGTAAAAAATTGTAGAATTACAGAGTGAAAGACTCACTCGAATGGTGGCAACTTATATCTAAGAAAAGATGTGATGTCTAGTCACATTCGCAAGAATATTGTTAAAATGAGGCTATATAGGCCTTTTTAACATAAATAAAATCCAAAACCCTAACCCAGGAAGATGAAAGACAAATAGTTGTGTGGACCCCGTTTTGGGTAGTTTGGTGTATCAACTTCCTGGTGGCGTAACATTGGAAAACGATCTTTGTTTGGGGCGCATGATAGCTCGTTGGAAAGGTATCGTCAAGGAATTATTTTTAGTGTCTCAATAGGAGCCTTTGAATATATTTGAGGTAATCTATCCTAAAAATATTCATTTAGTCCCTCAAAATGGCCCTAGAAGTTTAGGAACAAAAAAACTCTTAAAAATAGCAAGTTGCCAGAAGACTATTTTCAGCCAGTTGGAATAGGTGGGTGGCCACCGATATACACCTACATAATTCCTCCCTCCTTATGAATAAATGGTATCCATTGCATTGAGTTTACGGGGGAGAGGGAAAAGTGTTTACTGAATCTGCATGTTGATGAGTTTCTTGCCTTGCTGGAGAAGTTGCATTTCTTAGCTTGTTGAAGTTGTCACAAACTTATGGATGGAAGGGTTGGACCTTTCAAACTAGTATAGATACATGAGATGCATGTGTGCAGAAGGAATATTTATTCTTTGCTGCAATCTTGTCGACCTACTTCTGTTGGATAGAAGGTGCTTGGACAGAGGATGTAATGGTTGTAGTGTCCTTCTGTCCACCCTTTGAAAACATTATGAAGAAGTTGAATTTTGTAGTATGAGATACTACCTTGCGGCATTGTTTAGGTGGGATAGTAGTCGAAACTACCTCTAGTATCCTATAGAAATGACCCCCCAGAGTAGGAATGAGACTACAGAGTCAAGACTCATAAACAACATGGAACTTACACATATATGGCTGGCCTAAGAGAAAATCACAAACATCCAACGGTGAAAAAATCACATAATACCTTATCCTTGAAGGGATGAATGATGTTTAACAATCGATATTGTTGGATAACATGAAGATATCATCCCTGGCAAAGCCAACCAATGTTATTTGTCTAGGGGTGTGGTATTGTCGGCAGTCCCAACTATTTGAAGAGCTATATTAAGATGAGGTTCTTATGGATTCTGCTATCAACAATAAAATTTAGTTGAGTCCCCTTCACCCACATCTGTGAATGAAAAACGTCCTCCCCCTCTTTAGCATCTGTTGGTTCTTCAGGTTGTATTCTTGCGTTTGCGACAATAATGATGGGATCTATGTCAATCATTTGTATTCTACCATAATCTTCTAAATTATATTCTGAATCAGGGAACGACTCCTTGTCTTTGATATCGACCACCAATGACTGTTTTGAGCGGCATTCATTGATGTTGTTCCATGGGATTTTGTGGAAATCACACCATTTTCCAATGTCCTTCATCTTTTCTTCACCCTTATTTTCTTGTGGCTTAGACTCGTTTTTTGAAGGATGGTTGTTAGAGTCATCTTTACCATAATTTGGTTGTTACAGATTTGCAGACCAGAACTCTTGCTTGTTGTAGTTCTTAATTTTCTTCTCAATTTTAACATCATATCGATAAGAAACACCCATTGATGATATGTCCAAAAAATCCATTTCCGTTTGGATGTATCTGTGTAGAGCGCAACGGTATTTCAAAACCAGATGTCACTTAGAGTCTTTGATACCCAGCTTGGTGCACAAGGTATGGAAGGTATGGGTGAAATCCTACACTGCTTGGCCCCTCTCTTGACACACTGTGGTCCATCTAATGTATTGGTCGTCATTGTTGCCAATAGGGTAATATTGTTCCTTGACGACATCCACAAAAAAATCCCAAGTGGGCTCGACCCCATATATTCCAGATTCCTCTTTGGAACTTTTCTCCTAGTAAGTTTCCCACCAATGTTTGACATGGGGGAGATCCTTAAGGAGTGTCAAGGTGATCCTTTCCCTCTCAGAGAATTTATTAATAGAGAAATAACCTTCTAGCATATTTAACCATTTTTCTAGGGCATCTGCATCTATCTATCCTTCAAATATGGGAATATCAAAATTAAATTGTACCTTGAAAGGTGAGGCTCCTCAAAAGTGGTCTCTTGATGACCACTCTCATGTTTTTATCAGCAGGCATTGACAGATATGGGAAAAATTCTACATCATTTTGTCCCAACAATGTGTTGAGAGCTTGCTTAAGCAACACATTAATAGAAATGTTTGCTCTGTCATTTTTATTTTCTTCTACCATAGAGGGTTTCTTGGGCATGTGAGAGATATTTTCATCAAGAGAGACAAGATCAAGACCAAAATTTCTATACTTGGACCTCGTCAGGGACATGAATTGAAAAAAATGATCAAGAGCAACCTGCTCTGATACCGTTGATTTAGATTATTTTTCAGCACGAAATGAGAGTGGATATATAATAATTAAATGTACATATATATCTCCTATATACAATAATATAGAATAAATATATCATATATGAAATCGTAAACAAAGAGATATAGTAATACACAATTTCTATTAATGAGAGAAATGTACAAAACTGTAGAATTATAGAGTGAAAGACTCGATAGAAGGGTGGTAACTTATGTTTGAGAAGAGATGTGAAAAATACTCACATCCGAAAGAATATGGTTACTATGAGGCTCTAAAGGCCTTTTAAACATAAATAAAATCCAAAACACTAACCCTGGAACATGAAAAGCCAACAATTTTGTGGACCCCGTTTTGGGTAGTTTGGTGTATCAACTTCTCAGGGATGTAACTTCGGCATACGATCTCCATTTGGGGCACATGATAGATTTTTGGAAAGGTATAATCGAGGAGATTCATTTTTCGGGCTCAATAAAAGACTTGGTCCATGATTGAGGTGCTTGATCCTGAAAAAAAAGCATTTAGGCCCTCTAAATAGCCCTGAAAGTTTAGGAACCAAAAAACTGCTAAAAATAGTAAGTTGCCAGAAAACTATTTTCAACCAATTGGAATAGGTGGGTGGCCACCAATATCCCCCTGGATAAAAAATTATCTAGAATATTGCATCAAATAAGAATTTCCAGAACCATACGAAGATGAGGCAAAGGAAAAGCACAAAAAGAACATGGTTAAGGAAAAGAGAATAATTGTTGATTCTATCAAGGATCATTTAATCACTCATGTCTCATCATTGACAAATCCCAAGAAAATATATGATGCCTTATCCGGATTATATGAAGGAAATAATATCAATTGGAAGATGACCTTGAGAACACAACTCAAGAATGTGAAAATGCAGAGTTAAAAAACTATCCAATAATACTTCACAAGGGTGTCTCAAATCAAAGAGAAACTTAAAGCCATTGGAGACACAATCAAATAATATGAATTAGTAATGACTACATTGAATGGTATCCCTAGATGTTATGAATCATTCATTCAGGGTATATGGTCGAGAAGAAGGATAACAAGGTTTAGTATACTATGGGAGGATTGTACTCAGGAAGAAGCTAGATTGGCAACAAGAGAAGAGAAACTAGGTGATGAATAAAATCAAGCTCTAGCAACTCATACAAGAAAAGGAAAGAGAAATAAGGAATCTCATTCATGGATAACAAAGGACACATAATTTTAAGAAGGATTTCTCAAATTACAGATGCTACATTTTTCATAAGATGGGACACATTGCAATAAATTGTCCCAGTAATAAAGGTCATGTCAAAAAAGGAAAGCATAAAAGACATCATGGTCATGGCATAGAAGATGATGAACATGATCATGATAATACCAAAGAACAAGTCTCAAGTGAAGAATATGTATTGATCTCAACTCTTACAGGTACAGTAACTCATGGAAGTGGCACATTGATTATTGATAGTGGTTCTTCTAAGCACATGAGAAGTTACAAGGATTCTCTCCCAGCATTAGTTCGGAAATATTCACCTCACAAGGTGAAGCCCGATGATGATTATCAATATCCCATCAAAGGAGTAGGAGAAACATCGTACAAATTGGATTCCAGAAAACCCGTGAAGATGAAGGATGTTTTGTATGTACATGGTTTGAAGAAGAATCTCATTTCTATATTAGCTTTGGATGAGAAAGGATTCATAGTTTCTTTCATTGATATTGAAGTGCTCATGTGGCCAAGAAGAAAATATGTTGATGATGATGTAGTGTTTGGTGTCCAAGAAGGAGGCCTATACAAGTTAAAGGGACATTCAGTTTCAACATAGGTGCACACTATAGTTAATCCAAGTGAGCTATGACATAGAATATTTTATCATATACATTACAAAGAACTACCTATTGTAAGAAATATTGTGACAGGTTTGCCAAAAATCCATGTGAACCATGAAGGAATATGCAAGGGATGTGCACAAGGAAAGCATGTGAACAAAATGTTTCCAAACAGTGATAGCAAAGCCAAAGGAGCCTTGGAAATTATACATTTAGACATGTGTGGACCGATGTCATCTACTTCACTTAGAATGTATGAATACTATATTTCATTTATTGATGATTTCTCACGTAAAAAATGGATTTAATTTTTGAAATCTAAAAGTGAAGTATTCAACAAGTTCAAAGAATTCAAGGAACTTGTTGACAACCTGTCTTAAAAGAAGATACATATATTAAGGTCAGATAATGTTGGAGAATTCACATCATCTGGATTCAAGGCATTTTGCAAGGAAGTTGGGATTAAGAGGGAACTCTCTACTCCCTACAATCCTCAACAAAATGGTGTGGAAAAAATAAATAACTGTATAATCATGGAAGAAGTAAAGGCCATGATTCATGACCAAGACTTACTGATGCATATGTGGGTAAAATAAACCAAGACCAAAATATATGTGTAGAACAAAATTCTCCATCGTGTACTTGGGAACAAAACACTAGAAGAACTGTTTACAGGTGAAAATCCATAGGTCAACCACCTGACGATATTCGGTTGTACAATATATGTGCATGTCACCAAGAGAAATAGATCGAAGTTGGACCCTTCAGGAAAGAAGGGTATATTTTTTGGATACAGTGAGACATCAAAGGCATACAAATTTTACATCCCTCGTCATCGCCAGATTGAAACTAGAGGAGATGTCACATTTTATGAGGATGTAACCTTCTTTAGATCAATGAAACACCATACAGATGAGATCCATGATGACTAGATTGAAGCTCTCATAGTTGCAGATACAGATGTAGGTGATGATGTTGTACTGGAAGATCATGATATGGAAGAACCACAGAAACCCACAGACTCACCCAGAGAGATGAGTACTAAGAATATAAAACCATCTTTGGCTCAATAAATTATTCATGATGTAGAGAAGTATGGTTCTATAAATGGGTCCTTCAGAAAAATCAAGAGACCACAACCATACTCTAGTTACGTGGCATTGTTAAGTGACATTATTGATGCCAAGCCTACCAATTATGAAGAGGCTTAAGGGAATAAATAATGGAAGGATTCCATGATTGAAGAGTACTAGTCCATTGTAAAGAATGATGTTTGGATGTGGTTCCAAGACTAAAAGAGAAGAAAGTAGTATGTTCTAAGTCGATTTACAAGATGAAACATTCAATAGATGGAAGTATCGAGAAGTACAAGGAAAGGTTTGTGGCATGTGGTTTCTCCGAAAAATAAGGAATAGATTATGAGGACACATTTTCTCATGTTTTAAGATACACTTCAATTAGAGATATGATTGTGATACTATAGTAAAGAAGTGGAAGATACATCAAATGGATGTGAAGACAAATTTTCTAAATGTTATAGTAGAAGATGGAGTGTATGTGGAGCAACCACAAGGTTTCAAGACACATGAAAGTCATACACATGTGTGCATATTGAAGAAATACTTGTATGGATTAAAGAAAGCATCGAGAGAATGGTATGGTATAATTGACACTTTCCCGATGAGCTTGATATTTACCAGGAGTAAAGAAGCTCTGAACCTGTACTTAAAGGTTTTGGATGGTGGGTCAATGATCCTACTATTATATGTGAATTACATGTTTCTAAGAGGAGACAAGGAGCTCATCATTGATGGTAAGAGGAAGCTTACTACAGTGTTCGAGATGAAAGACCCAGGTATGTGTTAAGACCTAAATCCTGACACATCACCCCTTAATTGGGGAATATTGCATTAGTACTGTTATTTTATTTATGTTGGCTTGGGTCCATTAGTTGTAATTGTATCTCCTAGTCTCCTATATATACCAAGGGGACCTTTTCATTTGGAATCATATTGTATTTGTGAATTCATATGGTGTATACAGAGGTTTCCCCATCGAAGAGGCCTATTATATGAATTTATCTATTTTTCAAGGTTTTGAGTACTTATTCTGAAGTTTTTATTCTATTTTGATATTTGGTTCTTAACATTTGGTATCAGAGCTAAACAATCCTCGGTATTAGCTTCTTCAAAACAAGTCTTCCTGGAATTTTCACCACAAATTGTTTTCTATAATATTTCGGGATCTAGAATTTTTATGGTGTAGAGAAGACATATAGAGATAACTTGGGTCCAAATTTCAGATCTTTATTTTTTATATTTGTGGAGATACCTTCTATTCAAGTTAGGGTTTTTTACTACTCTGAACTAGTTCTTCTTGGCACTTTCTCTCTCAACTGTTTTCAGATTGGTTTCAGATTATAAAATGTTACAGTATGAATTTGGAATAGTGAAATATTACATGTACAAATTTCATCCCTTGATTCGTTGTACTTTGAAATTTGTTCTCTGAGGAAATTAGGGTTTTTGGTTGGTCCAGATTCCAGTCTAAAACAAGTAGTCTTAGGAAAATTGTTTTATTTGAAGCTATTGACCTCCAAATTGAGTGAGACATGTTCCATTGGTTAGGGTACAAACCGAATACTTTTTGGTGAAAATGTCAAGTTATTAAGTGAAGACAGTGACATGTGGAAGTCCGTACAAGTTCTCTCTCCTGAAACGGAAAAAAATCAACATATCTTGGGAAAGTTATCATAAAATTCTCTGGGATAATCCAATATTGGTATAACGTATGGGTTTGGAAAGAAGACACATAAGTATACCTCAATAATAAAATTTAGACTCATAAGGGATGAAATTGTAGAGCTTCAAAAGAAGAAAGGTCGGTTAGTCGAAAAATATCTAAATCAAGGTTTTAAAAGGTGTATTTTGTTTTTTGGAAATTTGCATATCTTTTGACTAGAAGATCCAATTGGGGTGATTCAAAAAGTGGAATAAAGTGGGATAAAATTAGTATCACATAAAATTGGGAGAAAAGTATTGATTTTTAGGTACAAAAGTATTCTGACATCTCTAAATGTAGGAGTTGTCATTACTTGTCAGTGCTACAACCGAGGAACACTATGGTTCTTCCATGTACCCAGAGTATATTGGAAGGCCCATTTCAAATGTTTGCACATTAGACAACACTACTACGGATTTGAGCTCCTACTTATCTAGCGTATATCGAGAGACCCCATAGAATCTTGAGACCAATCGAGTAAACAATTTGGTCATCCTTTTGCTATAGTACAAAGAGAACAACACTTGGGGAGATCACTCTCTAGTACCTAGGTAGTCAGATAGTATAGCTAAGGGTATGGTATAAAATCCTTAGTTAGTTCCCTAAGATATTAGGCTAAGTGTTATTTTTGGACCTTGCACATATATCAGAGAGCTATATCACCTAATACGCCCTTGTCTATGAGGACCTTTGCCTAAGCCAATTATGAATTCCTACCTTGCAGTGATACTTGGCCAACATGCCATCAAAAAAGGGAAATTGTACACCAAATAATCCCTTAGACAGTCGTACTTGGACTCTTGATGAAAGGGAAGAAATTCTGAAGGACATAGATGATTTACAAAAGAAGTTAGTAACAAAAAATTAACTACAAAATATGATGGATTGAACTAAATCTAAGCTAGACGTGATGATGGATACTAATATGGATGGATCAAAAGGGGAGATCATGGAAGGTTTGAAAAAGTTCTTAATAGAGAGGCCACCTGATAGTGATAATGTATGCCATGGAATTCATGATGAGGACATAAGGAAGATGAATAAATACTGGAGAAACTCCATCTTTGGGTTGAATACCAACCACTTTCCTAAGATCTATATCAAGAAGTTTTATGGAAATGATATAATAACATGGATACTCAATATGGAGCAGTTCTTTGATCTACATGATGTGCCAAACACACAAAAGGTATGAATTTAGTCCTTATATTGGGAACCTAATCAATTTTTTTGGTATTGATGGCTTTGTTATCGCAAATCACTTGTCACTTGGAAAATTTTCATGGAAGAAATGATATAAAACTATGACGGTACAAGGAGAAATACATTCTTCATCCAATTGATAAATCTCAATATAAAAAAGGTCCAGTTGCAGAGAACATTGAGAACTTCCAAATATTGAATGTAAAGGTAACAGATATTCTAGATGAGCACCTGATCAATGTATTTATAGGAACTTTAAAGGATAACATTCAAGATGAAGTTCTCCTTTGGGAACCCGAATTATTGGAGAATGTGTTCAGGGTGGCGAGAAATGTTGAAAGTAAAAATATGGATATGGATACTAGAAGGACCACTCCTAACATCTATTGAGAAAACAATGTTCCTTCTTATAAACCACCTTAACCTACAAGGTTGAAAACTCAACAATTGGATGAAATAAAATAAAAAGGTTTATGCTTTGGTTGTGACAACAAGTACAATAAGGGACATAGGTGTGGTGAAAAAACATTATTCAACATAGATTTTGAGGAGGAAGAAGAAAAAGAAAAAGAACAAGAACCATACCAAGATGAATATGTTGAAGAGATTTCATTTGAAGAGATGACTCCCACAATATCATGTCATGCATTGGATATAATTAGCACTCCTCAAACCCTCAAGATCAAAGCATATATCAAAAAGAAAAAGGTAATATTGCTAATTTATTTTGGCAGTACTCATAATTTCATTCACTATAAATTAGCCAAAGCTCTCAATTTCTTTACATATCTAGCACCAGAGTTTCAAGTAATGATTTCAAATGGAGGAACTATTAATTGCTTAGGAAATTCCATAAGATCAATATTTCTATGGGAGAATATCTCTTGAATAGTACAATGAATGCTATACCCATGGGTCATTCTCATGTCGTGCTATGGGTCCAATGGTTACAATCATTGAAATTACGGTTTTTATTTTTCAAGAACTTTTCATGAAATTTTCATTGGAAGGAAAGGAATTTGAGTTAAGGGGTATTGCAGGGAAATCGAGTAAGGTGGTAAGCTCCAATGGCATGAAAAAATTATTGAAAAAGAGGCATTAAGGTGTAATTGTACAACTATGCTCATTAGATGTTCCAACATCTAAGCTATATATACCAGGAGGAGGGTGACGAGGGAGGAATGGGATGAGGGATTAGGGAGAGATAGGCAGGATGGGGGAATGGAAGGGAATTCTCTATTATTCCATTTAAGAGAATAAACATTCTAGGTGTCTAAGCGAACAATCTTGAGGATATGTAGCCTAATAGTATCCCGAACTGAAGAAAAATGCAAGGTTTCTTCTTTAAATATGTTCCTACTTCTTTATTTTTATGTTTACCAAAGGATAAAGAAAGGAAGAATATTTGAAATATGATTGAGGATAGGTTTTTGAAAACCTTTATATCTCTAGGAGGAAATAATCATACAGACTGAAGCCCTGCATCGATCATATTGACATAATATGGTGAATATATAGTCCCAGAGAGTTTTTGAAGGAACAAGAATTGAGGATATGTTCTAGGGATTCCTCTACTTGATTTCCCTTAACAAAAATACCAAGGCATCAAACCCTTGATGGATTTCATCCCAAGATAAAAAATTCCCATGAGCCACCTCGAAAAACAAAGGTGGCCACTTTCAGCCACAAGTTCAACATCCATTTTTTTTTCATATATATTACAAGGGGATTGAGGTATGACTATCCACTATGGAGTAAGCTTATTTTATATTGAAACAACCCAAATTTCGATTGCCCCGTAGAATCTTATCTCAAAGATTAGAGACTCTTTTTTTCCTACTAAAAATATTCGATTGGAAAGGGAGAAAAGGGGGTTATTTTGAAAAGGAATATCTTCTAGGTTCTTTGACTAGGATCTCCAATAAAATGAGTCTAAGTTAGTGTGCCAATATCGATATAATTTGTATCCTTCTTTATCCTAGATATTGTTTTTTAGGGTAAGCGACTAGACCAAAATTGTGGAAGCTACTTCCATGAATCTTCCCAGAATAGGATAGATCTTCCATCTATGACTTCCCAGAACCTGTGAGTTTGAATTAAGGATTTTTGTTTCCAGGTAGAATTTCATATTAGGGAGCCACATATATATCCTTTCATTCTAATTATATTCAAGGATGGAATGTGATAATCATATGTGTTTCACCAGAGTTCAAACCAGATCTCATCCTTGGCTTAGTGCCAATTCCACCAAGTTTTCACTCCAAGAATGCTATTAAGACTTTCTAGGTCTTTCAACCCCAATTTTCCTCTTAGCTTTGGGAGACAAAGAGTGTTTCAACCCACCAAAACCCATTTCATGGCAGTACTAGAACCTTTCCATAAAAATTCCCACTAGAGAGACCTAGCAACCTTGAGAATATACTTAGGGGAAGTAAGAGTGAGGAAGAGATAAAGTGGGATGTATTCAAGGACCAATTTTAGAACAATAAGTTAGAAAAATGTGTTCAGGGGATACGAGGTCCAACTTCAGAGATTGTTTTCAATCAAGGAGAGGATATCTTCCCTAGAAAAAATACAAACAATTGAATCAAGGAGAGAAACATGAAGGTATTTGTATGAAAGGGATCTCCTAGAGAATCGAATAATGTGGGACACATGGAATTGGAAAGAGAAAATTTGAGATTTTAAATGATTGAAAGTGGTGCCCAAAGCCTCCATGAAGTCATCCAATATATTTTTAAAAATATCCTACCTCTTTTTCTAATGGAATTCCCATGAACATGGTGTCATCAACAAACTGATTATGCAAGAGGGGGGATTATGAGGAATGAAGAGATATTCCTTGAATTTTATGAGAGTGTATAGTAGGTTTTATACTATGAACTATCCCTTCAGCCATCAGAATGAAGATAAAAGGAGAAAGGGGATCGCATTGTTAGACGCCTCGAAAGGGATGAAAAGGGGGAAAGGCCAAGACATTAATCAATAGGGAGAAGAAGTCTAAGGAGATGAAATTAATAATCCAAATGACCCAAGAAGGATGAAAGAAAAAGGAAAAAATAAAATTATTGATGTATTTCTAACTGAGTTTGTCAACTTCTTTGGAAATATCAATATTGATCAACATTCCTTAGGATTTGGTGTTTTTTAAGGAATGGAATACATCATGGGCCGACATAATTCTATCCAAAAGATTTCAACCTTCCACATAGCTAGACTATTATAGGGAAATCGAGAGAGGCATGAGTAGTTGGTGGCATAAGGATATAACTTTGGTAATGATTTTATAGATAACATTACATCAGGAAATAGGTTGAAATTTGTTGGGGTAAGTCGCTTTCTCTTATTTGGGGATCAAGGTTATAAAGGTGGAATTAAGAGCAGGGAGAACATTGGATTTTTTCAAAGATTCAATAGTAAGAGACTAAACATCATGATTGACCATAGGCCACCAATGGTGGAAGAAGTCAGACATGAAGCCTTCATGATCTAGAAACTTTCCTGGGGCCATATTCATGACATGAACTTCAAATTTATCGAAGGAGATGGATCTCATAATACTACCATTGTGGTCAGCAGTGATTAGTCGAGGAATGTGTGTTGAGAACAAGCCTATTTTTAGAAAATGCCTAATTTTGGAGGATAAACCCCAATTTTGGAGAAGAACAACTAGCAAGAAAAGAAGCACATGTGAGGGAAAGCTGCATGAAAAGGAGGAAAGAATGCAAGGTGTGAAAGAAATAAAACCTAACCATGTTAGGGTTAGGGTTTTGGTAAGAGATTGTAACAATTAAGAAGCTTGTAAATTAGTATAAATTAGAACCTAAGAGGTCTAGGTTGGAGTTTGAAGTGTGGTCCAAGTTAGTTCTGAATTGTAAGAAACGGTTGTGATACCCCGTTGTAAGATGTTGAGTTGTATAAGAGTAAAGTAGCTATATCTTGAGGGTTATATCACCGGATAAGGATCCTGGTATGATCTAATCCACCTCACAGAGGTTGTGGAACCTTTTGTATGATTATATGATCGAATATATAGTGCACACAACGCCATATTTTGCAGAAAATATAAATAAAAGAGCCTAAGATGCCATATCTTTGTGGATGTAGCCCAGGAGGGGGTGAACCATGATAAAATTTGTGTCATGTGTGATGATGGAATGTTTGTTTACTTTTTGTTAATGGTTGATCATATTTAATTATTTTTAATGATCGATTTACACGTATGTGGTTAGCTAGATCTATTAGATTGCATGCAAGGGTTTAACAAATGAATGGATCTTAATAATAATAGATTGAGTAATTAGTTTAAGACCTGGGAAAGATCAATTACAATCCCATATCCCCACTCTTTCCTAGACTACAAGCACTGGAGCATTGCAGTCCCCCATAGAACTATCTCGGGTGAAAATATGCAGTACATTCTATGTGATGTGTTTTCTTCTGGTTTACCAAGAGGACCAATAGTTTTAGAGGGTTTTGTTGGACACATATTCAGATATGAACCTAGGTCAGCCCAAGAAGTATATAATAGATATTAATAGGAAACAATGTGAGAGATAATTGATTGGGTAGTGATAAATAAATCTTTCTTAGGTTTAGTTAATAGAGGCTGGAAAAAGGAGATCATCTACTTCTCTAATTCCTGATGAGAAGTGATCTTGTTAACTTCAGCATAATTTGGTTGGGTATTGTGATTGCCATGACATCAATGAATCATCGAACTATGGAAGAATTTGGTAGTTCTCTCCCCTTTCTTAAGACATTGAATAAGGGATTTTTTCCTCCATAGAATTTCCTCTTCATTTTGTATTTCTTCAATATGGGAAGATATATCCTTTTCTGGTTGGGCTATCTCATTTGATCTCCTATGGAGAATGATGTGTTGTTGGAAATCGACCATCTTTTTCTCCAATTCTTTCTTGGCTTGAAATAAATTGCAAAATACTAATTTGTTCTAGTATTGGAGTTGTTGTTTGATATTTTTAAGTCAGTGATAGAAGTGGTACATTAGGTATACATGCATCACTTCAGAGTCATTCTATAATTTATGAATATTACTTTGAAAATATGGATGAGAAAGCCATAAGTTTTCAAATCTGAATGGTCTTTTAAGAGGAACACCTTGAATGTCCAAATTGAGAATGATGGGCCAGTGATCAGAACCTTCCACTAGAAGAACAATAGATTCCATATAAAGTCTAGAGAGAATAAGATATTATGAAACTAGGAATATGTCTAGTCGGAAAGCAATTTGTTGACATCCCCTTGTTCGATTGTTCCAAGTGTGCAAACAATTAATGGTTTAAATGTCAATAAAGTTTTGGCTTTGAATGTATTCATTGAAGGCAATGCTATTTGGGTCAATCCTATGGATTCCTTCCTTTTTCCGCAAGGGAAGATATAAAGTTGAAATCTCCCCCTAAGATCTCAGATTGATTCTCAATGAATTCTAATAAATTTTGCAGTGCTCACAGGAAGTAATATTTTTTTTTTATTTGTTGTGGTCCATAAACATTGGTGATGAATCTTGTGGCCTCTAAGCCGATCCATATAAATTGAGTTGTTAAACTTCTAGCAGTGGAAAAAAAATTGTCCAAAAGGAATTTGGAAGGATTCCAAAAATGTGCAAGCCCCTATGCCAATATTTTAGAATCCAAGGCTATTGAAAGACCACTTTTCCATACTCTGGAAATAATATCAGCTAAATATGAACTTGAGCATATCATGAGATTTTTTAGATACCTTATTCCATAGTTTACTCTTGTTTTTTATTCCTCAAATATTCCATGAGACTATTTTCATTCAAAACTTGGAGAGGGTTGGTATGAGTCTGCAATTAAATCCTTTTGTTTAGAATTGATGAACATATCTTTGATTTCTCATAGAAGTTGCATGTTTGGTTTTGTTCCTCTATGATTTTCCTCCCAAGGATTTCACTTGGGTTTCAACTTCCTATTTTAAATTCCCAACATTAGGCTGGATCTTGGTGATGGATTAAGTGCCACTAGTTCTTTCTCATCTTTGTGGAGGGATCGATGAACTTGTTGAATGTGTTCTGGTGGGATTGATTTCATATCCTTCATTAGACATGCATCCCCAATGCTCTCTAGACCAATGCATTCCAGTTCCATGTCATCTAGCTTGAAATCAGTTTCATCCTCCTCTTTAGGATTCATAGAAACATCTTCAAGGGGCAGAAGATCAAAGGGGGTAGAAGAGGTTTTAGGATTTATGGGATCTTCCTCATTGGGGAAAGGATTTGAGGATTTGTGGGATTTAGGATTGCTAAGGGAAGGATATGATGAATGATTGACAGAAGGATTCCTAGGGGAAGCTCTAAGGATTTCGAACCTATTTTTTGTTGCAGTAGGTTTAGAAGGTCCAGAGGGGGTGGGTTTCCTTCCAAATCTATGCTTGCTGACGATTTTTGTGAAACCCTCCTCATCTTTTTCAGGTTAGGATTAGTTTTATTAGGTCATTTAAGAAGGCGATAGTGTTACACATTATTTTCTTCACCTCTATGACCGTTAATGATGTAAACCTATCATTTGTCTTTAGAAGGATCAGTGGCCTGAATTCCTGAAGAAAGAAGGGAGAAGAACTTTTCATGAGAGAAGAAGTTGTCTTTTAATTTGTAAAAACACTATTAAGGAGGACCGTCGCACCCTACCTAATGTTAGGGGTGTGAAGATCCCAAATCATCACTTGTTGTGCTAAACTTGGCCTACGAATTCGTCTCACTCTGCTCAGTTATAGGGGTGCAACAATTTTCGTACGTGCGAAAAATGAGCATCTTCTCGATGCTTGTAGAAGGAGAAGCTTATTTGGTGAGGTTTCCTCTGATCGGTTTGGATCTGAGTTGCATCCCTAATCTCTTGGTATCATCCTAACCTCACCCTATCCTTTTCATCCTATAAAAGGAGAGGAGTTCTCATGGGGAAAGCTAGTTTTTTTGTAGCTTGGGGTTTTTGGAGCTTGTATGTTGGCTTTGAACTTTGCTTTGTTAAGATAGATTGTTGATCTTAGAATCCATGGAGAAAAAGTGTGTGGGAAGCAAGAAATTGTTCGAAGGGACCTTACAACATCAAGGCATCGGTTGGATTCTCCTTTCATATTTGTAATACATCAATATATTTCTTTCCCATAAAATTGGTTTTATTTTATTGTATGACTCCTTGATCACATACATAGGTTTTGTTGAGTATACATTGTTACTTTCACTTCGTTGTCTTGTGTCTTTTAACAAATTCAGCTTCCCATAATCCTTGGAATAGAGAGAGGATGACACTAGCAACGACAAATGACATTTAAAAGGTTTGTCATTTATCTCTTGTTAGTTAGTATGCTTGATGATTGAAACTTAGGGAAAATTTTATATTCTATCTTGTTTTGTTCTAGTTTCATGGTGAATCTAGGGAGATCAGTTTGTGTCTGCACTTACCGTTTAATCCAATAACAAAATTTGTGACCATACTGGAATGGATTGTTTTCCTAGTTTGTATTGCTTTCTTTCTTTGATTTCTTGGGTTTTTTTTTTCTGACTCACGGGGAGATCTAGGTTGACTCTCTGACTGTTAAACTTCATTGGAAAAACCTTCATGCTTTTTATTTTTTCCATTTTTTCCTTTGATCATCGTGCCCTGCTTTGAGGGACAGTGCGACAATTTAGGATCACCACACATTTCTTTAAAGAGACAGTGTGACATTGTTGCACTGTGGTTTTTTATGCCCTAAGATGATCTAGGATCATCGCACTATGTTCATCTTACAAGCTACAACAATTTGGAAATTTTTTATATTTTAGTGGTTTTCCTTGCCCAGATCTTAGATATGGTTTTGGGGTGAATTTTTGGGTTTGATTATGATCTGTTTACAGTGTTATTGACAACTTTGAATATGATTTTAGATTTCTTTGAAACAAAAAAATGTAATTTCTTGTTTTTCATCATTTTGGGGGCATCTTCGCATTTGAAGTTGTGAAATTGCATGGTTTTTGGCATTTTTTACGTTGAATTCTTAAAAAAAAATCCCTAGTCTCTTTGGCCAATAATCGTGTATTGATGTACAATGTCTTTGGCTCATTTATTGAAAATATTAATATTGATGAGTTTAATAAGATTTTTGGGACATTGTGCATCTCAGAATGATAAACATTTTCTTCTTGTTGTAATATAACTTTCATTGAAGTGGGATATTTGCATTCTCGTTTCTTTGCATTGTTTAGAGTCGGTCAAAACATCTTGTAGTCCACGCTATTTTCCTATTGAGTAACAACAACCTTAAAATAAAGCGCTTAAAAAAATTTATTAGACATTTTTATATTTTCTAGTAGCAAACCTACATTAGCTTAGGGTGTAGGGCTTTGGAATAGGTGTGAAAGATAACTTTCCAAAGCTGCAAACAAACATAGTATCTTGTGATAGGGAGATTTAAATCCACTTGCTACATTTTGTTCTGGGAATCCCTTCTAACACAAGGGTCAATCACGAAGTCGCATTAAGACGAGTAGAGTTACTCACCCTTCTTTCTTTGTCTTAGTATAGAGATTGCGCATATTATTGGGGGTGCCTTGAGAGGAAAATCCCGTGGGGATATTTTCGAGTTGATTTCGAGCTTATATACCTTTCTTTTGTGCGTGGATCGGACTGTCGATTGTTTCGGCAGGCATCATTGTTGTAATTGGTAACATTAGTGGCCTATCTCTTTAGGGTCTTTACACAAGGTGACTGTGGAGGGGAAAGTCTTCACAGTACCTAGAATCGTCATTAGCCAAACTCACTCGGGCTCCTTGGAGGATATACCCAAGTTTATGTGTGGGAGCTTGCACCAGGGTGTAAGTCCATTAAGCAGGCCGTCAATGTAATATTTCCACCCACTCTATCTCATACCCTTAAATTTTTCTCGCGACAATGTATTTCATCACCAACTAGTGTGTTCATTTTGAGAAGGTTTTGTTTGCTTGCTTGCTTACTAGATTTTTAGCGTGTGATGTTTATTTTCCCTCATAATCATTAGGTTGGATCTTTTTTTAATGGCGTCAGTTGCCACAATGACCAATGAAGGAACCCCTTTGCCAGGGGAACATTTTGTTTTTACTTCTTACGAAAACATTGGTCCTCCTCACATTTCTACTTTGAGTCTTCCGGGTCTCACAATCGGATTACCGGTATGGTTGTTTTCCACTAAGGTAATCCCGAATGCAACAAGTTCTTCAATATTAAGAACTTCCCCCCAAGAGAATCAACCTCATGTTGATCCTTCACCTTCTTCACCAATAAGATCTTCTTGACCTTCTCCACTTGCAAGGTCTTCTTCTGTTTCATATTCTTCGTCGAGTGAAATCTCTGAAGCTAGTAATCCAGTGGCTAAGAAGAAGAAGAAAATGAAGAATAAGAAGAAGAAAAATAAGCAAGGGTCTAAACTTCCAACCACTACTAGACATGATGGAAAACCACACATTACTGATAATTGTACTGGGAGTGTGGATGATGCCAAGATCACCCAAACAACCCATAAACCAAAGTACCCTTGCTGGATTTGTAAGGGTATCCATCTTCTCAAGGATTTCCCTGGTCTATCCAAGGTTATAGAATCATGGTCTACACACCCTTTCCAACCCATTTCATCAGCCTTTGAACAACATGTTGATGACCTCCTGTCAACTAGTCAGGATATCGTTGGGAAGAAGAAAAGTAGAGTCAAGCTCCTGTGTATGTTATGCGGAGGGAGTCATCAAACTCACCTTTTCCCTCATATGGACGAAGCCTCGAAATTACTAGAAGTCATGAATGTTTCCCAACCTCAACTTCCAGTTTCTTATCACAAGATTACTCTTGACCCACATGTAGTTGATGGAATGATCAATCTGGTCCCTTTGTCGGTCAATCTGGTTGATCAGGTAGTCAATCTAGTCATGTCCTTAGTTGCACCAATTGACAAAGTGGTTGATCCGATCCCAGTCTCCTGTTAGAGAGTGAAACCCAAGTGGTCGATTCATTTCCATTTGTCGATCCCATTCTCCCCTTGGAGAATGAAACTCAAGTGGTCATCTGATCTCGTCATCATTTGATCCTACTCTCCTGCTAGAGAGTAAACTTGATACTGCCCATGTTTTTCTCATTGATACAAACACTACTGTGTTGGGGGGGATTACTCCTTCACCCATGGAACCCCCTCCAAGTAATGAGGCCATCCTTTTTGATTGGGGTGCGATAATGGGACCTCATCTTCCCTCTCACATCCCTTTCAAGATTACAGTATAGCTTTGTGGTTGGGACGTTCCTCAGATGTTGATCGACGAAGGTGCATCCGTTAGTATTTTTTCCTTTATTCCTTGACAAGCTTTGGGTTATCCTCAGCTTGTGCCGGTTATGCATAATTTGTTAGCTTTTAACAGAAGAGCCAATCACCCTTTAGGAGTCCTTCCTCAGTTTCCTATAACTTTGGGAGGGAAAATTATCTTTATTGATGTTATGGTAGTCCAAGACCCCTTGGATTTCGATTTACGCAGGACAGATTACATCTGTGCCATGAAAGCTATCGTGTCCACTCTTTTTTGTGTGATATCTTTCCCTTACGATGGAAGAATTGTGAGTATTTATCAACTTTCGTTCGTTGGCCTTGACTTGACCATCAACTCAATGAGTTTCCTAAATGGTTCTTTCATGTAGATGGTATCACCCCCTCCACAGATCAATTATGTGGCGTTGTCTCCCATTATTTCAACTACTGATTCAGATGAGCCTCACTGTATGCTCATTCTCTTATGACTTGGATCCAGTAGTTGACATGGTGATCTCTTCAGTAGGGCTATTGGAGCCTGACCTCCTTACCCCTATCACAACCCTTGACATGTGTTCCTTCCAAAATGTGTTTCTTCCATTGAGTGAAGATCTCTTGTATTCCATGAGCGAGTTTTGTCCCTTGACATGGTGTCCTTCCAAAACACTATCCTCTTGGAATCTGTGATCAAGAAGAGAATCTTTGAGCATGATTTTCTGATTTCAAGCTCCTTAAAAAATGAAACCAGCTTCGAGGATAGGTTTTGTGTCTCTGTGAAAACATCGTTAAAAAATGAAACAGAGGTTGTGAGAATAGTTTTTGCGTCTCTGTAGCAACCTCGTTAAAAAATGAAACAAATCTTAGAAGCACAGTTCTTGTTTCTGTGTCAAGATCATTAAAAAATGAAACAGAAGCCTGGGTATTGAACCTGGATTCTCGAGCATCATCCCCCCCCCCCCTCTTTGATTGAGTCAAGTAATTCGTTACGTATAGTATTTGAAGCTTATTTTCATCCTCTTGTTCCATTGGACGAACTGAAGATTGGGGGGCAATGCTTTCAGCCGTTGACTTCATGCTGAAATTACATCGCTAGCTTCTTAAGCTAGGCGCTAAGTACCAACCATCCCTAGATTATGCATTAGTAAGTCACAAGAATAGTTTTTACTTTGGTTCAAGCTTGAGTAAAAATGAAACTAGATCCAGGTATAGTTTTGGCTAGTTTTAAGCTTGTGTAAAAATAAAATCTATCCCAAGCATAGTTTTGGCTAGTTTTAAGCTTGTGTAAAAACAAAATATATCCCAAGCATAGTTTTGTTTTGTTTTAAGCTTGCATAAAAATGAAAACAATCCTGAGCTCAATCTTTGTTCTTTCTCATGCTCGTAAATATAGGAGAATGTAATCGAGTAAGCTATTATCACTTTTTCGGACTCGTGAAGGTTATACGAAAAAGGAACCCCCTGGAGTTCCCTTTAAGCTCTTTTCAGACACTCTAAAAATGAAAAGATTGTCGAGCGATATTGTTATTTTCATGCAAACTAAAGTAATTGAAGAAAACGTCTATTGAGCGGTATATTATATATTTTTCGGTCTCATCAGACTAACTTACAAAAAATGACCTGATGAAGTTCTCTTTAAGTGTTTTTTAGATTCTCTAAAAATGAAAAACCCCGGAGTTTTCTTTCTTTGTACTCATAAAACAAACATCAAAAGGCCCATATGGGACCAAACCATCCCTTCTTAGGGTTCGTTAAATATACTCCAAAGGACTCATCTAAAGGATGAGCTTACATTTCAAGCATATGTTATCCTCCTCAAGCTTGTGTAAAAATAAAGAGGTACTTGCCAAAAATGGTGGGTACAAAATTGGGAAAGAAATGTATCTAAGCCTGTATTCTATGGAAGAGTCACTTTTGAACATGATACCCTTTCACTCACTTTGTGTCTAGGTTCGAAAATCATCTTGTCTCTTGATCATACTACTTTATAAGATTACAAATTGGTATGTGATCCCTGTTGTTGAGTCAATGTTTCCAACACAATTGTCGTGTCATCAATATGTTCAAAGATAAGCTCAACCCAGAAAGCCTTCTATTGCATCGACCATTTCTGTAGTCCCTAAGCCTTCTATTGTGTCGATCATCCCTCAGTCAGTGCTAAATCACCTATTACTCTGATCTACTTCAAATATTTTTACCCATTTCATCTCATTGAAGGAGGATACATTAAGGCCTTCCCGTGACGAGTCTTTTCCTGTCGACTTCAAATCATTATCCAGGAATTAGACTTATAAACTAATTGGAATGTTGGAACTTTCATGCCTCAATGGCAGGTTTCCTCGCTTTCGACAATGGTTTTTCATCATTAACCCATTATCCGGAGATTTCGCCAAGTGTTCGACTTCAACTCACAAATTTGCACTCGTTGGATTGTACCGGTGTACCTTAGGAGTCATTAACATTAATGGTGATTTCCTTCGCATATATTAATGATATTCATTAATGATCGATAATCAAGTGATTTCTACCATGTTCAACTTCAACACATGTATTCGCATGGTTAGATTCGTACTATAGAGTGGTGGAGATGAAGACCCTAAATTTTTCTGACAGATTCAGGTTGCGTTGATTATATTTAGATTGTACTGTTGCATAGATCCACAGTGTCTGTCTCATGGCTATGTTCAAATTTGAGTCTTTAAACACATAGATCCACAGTGTATTTGTGGGCCTATGTTCATATTTTAGTCATATTGGCATGGATCCACAATATATGTTTAGTGTCGATGACATGTCTTACTTGACATGGATCTTTATATGTCGGCATTTATGCTTTTAGTCATTTATATTCTGAGTATGGGAATTCTTACATTAGTGATGGATATATTATTGTACTGTATTTCCTTGTTTGTTGGCAGGTTTCCAATCGACATGTTCCTTGTTCCCTACACATACTTGACAAAGTATTTCATCTTTCACTTTGTTCTAAATTCATACTTTGGGGGGCTCATTGTTACACATTATTTTTGAAACCCCTATGACCGTTAATGGTGTAAACCTATCATTGGTCTTTAAAAGGATCAATGGCCCGAATTCCTGAAGAAAGAAGGGAGAATAACTTTTCCTGAGAGAAGAAGTTGTCTTTTCCTTTGTAAAAGCCCTATTAAGGAGGATCGTCACACCCTACCTAATGTTAGGGGTGCGATGATCCCAGATCATCATTTGCTGCAATAAACTTGGCTTGTGACGTCATCGCACTCTACTCAGTTACAGGGGTGCAACGATTTTCGTACGTGTGAAAAATGAGCATCTTCTCGATGCTTCTAGAAAGAGAAGATTCTCTGGTGAAGTTGCCTCTGATAAGTTTGGATCTATGTCTCATACCTGATCTCTTGGGATCATCCTAACCTCCTCACCCTATCCTTTTCATCCTATAAAAGGAGAGGAGTTCTCATGGGGAAAGTTAGTTGTTTTGTAGCTTGGATTTTTTGGAGCTTGTATGTTGGCTTTGAGATTTTCTTTGTCAATATAGATTGTTGATCTCAGAATACATGGAGCAGAAATGTGTGGAAAGCAAGGAATTGTTGGAAGGGACCTTACAACTTGAAAGCATTGGTTGTATTCTCCTTTTCATATCTCTAATACATTAATATATTTCTTTCCGATAAAATTGGTCTTATTTTATTGTATGACTCCTTGATCACATACATAGGTTTTGTTGAGTATATGTTGTTACTTTCACTTCGTTGGCTTGTGTATTTTTACAGGTTCAGCATCCCATAAGCCTTGGAATGGAGGGAGGGTGACACTAGCGAGGACACACGGAATTTAAAAGGTATGCCGTCTATCTCTTGTTCCTCAGTATGTTTGATGATTGAAACTTAGAGAAAGTTTTATATTTTGTCTTGTTTTGTTCTAGTTTCATGGTGAAACTAGGGAGATCAGTTTGTATCTGCACTTACCGATTAATCCGATAACATATAGTCTCTAAAGAGGTATGCATTCTCATGGCACTACACACAATGAAAGGGTATGAACTCATAGTCTAGGGTTTGTATCTAGTCAGAGTTATGATAGCTAAGGTAGATCGATTTAGGGAAAGAGATATACAAATTCATGTAGATGCAGATCCGAGCATAGGAAGTGTAGTGACCTTTCTTAGTAGAATTTGTATATTTAACATATTTCCCTAGAGTGTTACCTATTCCTATCGGGATTTCTTCATCCTAGTATTCATGTGGAAGTGAATAGAGAAAAAATTATACTAACACATAGGTAAATTTTTCTTTGTTGGGATTGAATATCAGAGATATAAACCCCTTGTCTGAAAAAAAATGGGATCCATTTTCAAAAATTCTTTCTCGGTCCTCCTAATTTCAAAAAATGGTCATGAAAAAACCTTTATATTTTAGCTTGAGCTCGAAGTGATCTTTGGGTTTCTAGTGTGATTTTATCTAACAACGAGGTCTCGTTCTGTGGGGAAAATTCCAAGAAACATATCGATGACCACATGATCTTTGATGTACTTAAAACAATTTTTCATTCACTCTGAGCGGATTTCGTATTTGGGCATCACAAGTTCCCTCAAAATGAAGTGAGCAAGTTGCCATTTGGGTTGAGCATCATTACGTTGTAGAGGATCTTCCATGCAATCATCAAAATATGGGTTTGGTGGTTTGCATTAGTATCATTGTTAGCTTGAGTAGGAATGCAAGAGGGGTCATCATGAGATGATTTATGAGTGCCTTCGCCACCATTCTTGAGGGCTTGACTCTAGGGATGGTGCATTTAAGAAGTGGAGAGAGCCCTAAGGAATTTTTTTTAGGAATTATATATCTTTTAAAATCATTCAGACTAATTGTTATAGCAATATTTGCCTCACACTATGCAAATTTGCTTAGAAGGTCTTTTTCCATTTTCCTATGTAGACTTAAAGTCCCTTTTTGCAAATCTGTGAGCTAAAAACAATATTTTTCTAGATATGCGGGCCCTACCTATTATACAACATGAGTATACGCCGCATCCATTGAGTTTTGTGCCCAAAATTAAAAAATGGTGTCAGCTTTCCATTAAACATCACAAGATGTATGATCCTTGACCTTCCATATATTGGAAACTTTCCGACTGAGTCCTTCAGTTCCACTTGAAGGCTATCAATGGGCCAAATCCAAGCTATAGAAAAAAGGATCCAAGCTATAGAAAAAAGGAGAAGAATTCAACGTATATCTCGATTTCATTTCAGTTAGATCATAACACATATAGGGGTGATTTCAGTGAATTATTGTTCATGTAGTATTCCAAGTTTGGTTTTTGTTGGAAGTTCCAAGCATTCGTGTAACTTCGGATAAGAAAAAACCCTGAAAATGCGTTGGCCAACGCTAAGTACAAAGTCGTGGGTGGTCCGTAAGACAAATTCACGTGACCCATCCAGGGATCAAAATTGACGTCTTCATTGCCCTTTAAGAGATTTCTAGCCCTTCATAGAAGGGTTTAAAAATATTTTCAATGCAAATAAAAATTAATATAAAAAAAACACTTGTCAAATTTGAAATAGAAATTATTTCATATTTTTTCATTTGAAGGGCAAAGAAAAATTTCTTAATATATTCACTTTTCATTGTTTTTATGGGTTAGAAATTTCCTTAATAAGTTTTACTTTTTATTTTTTTATTGTTTTTATAAGTTTTTTCATTTATTAGTCATTTCTCCTATATCTTAGTAATGAAAAAAGAATGTTAAAAATCTTTTTCTCTATATCAAAGTAATAAAAAAAAGAATGTTATCAATTTTTCATATGTCAAGTGAGTTCAAAAAAAGAATTGTTATATTTTTTCTACAATACAATCCTATTATTATGGAGCTCATGCATGCATGCATATTCTATTTATTAAACTCACATAGATGAAAGATCAAAGGGTGAATTCTTTAAACACCAGCAAGAAGGAGTGTTGTGAATTGAAAGTGAATTCCCTAAACACTAGCAACAACTAGAGTTGTGAATTCGAAATTTGAAGGCAAATCTTCCCAAGTTCTCAATCTTTGTTTTGTTGTAGGTTTATGTTAATTTATTTTATTGTTGTTTCTTCTGCAATATCATGGTGTTCGTTCTAGGGAGATGTATATTTATATTCGAAGTTTGTCCCAATATATGCTAGTGTGGCTTGTGTTTCTCTCGGCCGGATATAAGTGAAAATATCATATACAAGTAACAAGACCGAACTATTATCTAAAACCCACCAATAAAAACATAGTTGATTTAGTTCATAATTCTTTTCTTTTTCTTGACCAAGAAGCAAGAAAAGCAAAGATAGGCTTTGAATATAATTGAGATCACTCCATTTCACCTGGATCCAATTCAACACTCTATGTTGACCGGAAACTTCTTTAGTAGTAGTCAAGCGAGCCAGATCCTTAAGCATTTTGTAAGGGAAATTCTTATATAGAGCTTTGTTGTTCCGTTTCATTTGTTGTTAAGAGTTATTTTTTTTTATAATAAATGGGTTATAAAATAATTATTTTATGAATGAAATTTTAATTGTTTTTTCATTTTCATATAAAAATAATAATTTATTTTCACATATCAATTTAGAAGGGTTACAATAAAATTATCCCTTCACTTTAAAATATAACCCTTCCCTTCAAATTTTAATTTTATCCCTGGACCCGTCCCAGTCGGTCACGACTCACCAGCCATAAGAAAAGAAAAAGAAAGAGGGTTAGAGATATCGCAGTTAAAAATCCATGTGCCACATTAATTGTGCTGCGCCCGACATTCCACAGGAAGATGATAAGTATCTCCATGAACCACAGTAAGAACATCATCTCCGGAGCAAGCTATTAACTAATATCAATCATTAAATGCCAAAAACAAATGAATTCGAATTTGATTGAAGAATTTGTCCGATATTATGTCAAAATGTGGAACAACTTTCACTGTACACAAGCCACATTTCACGTGAACGAACACTTTCTGTCGAACCGCAAGTTGCACGTTGCATATCTGAGTTCGACATCATTGCAATATCACTGCACCGTTGGGCTATCGAGCAACCCTATTTGAGACGCTATTCTTAGCAGGCTATAAGCAAAATAATGCTCCCGAGAGCATTATTTTGTTATTTTGAGGTTAATTTCTTTTAACATTTGCTACACTATATCTCGATTTCATTTCAGTCAGCTCATGACACAGATAGGGATGATTTCAGAGAATTATTGTAAGTTAAGTTTTTGTCGGAAGTTGCAAGCATTCATGTAATTTCGGATAAGAAAAAACCCTGAAATGCGTTATATTCCCGGCCAGCCATTTTGTCGGTTTGGCGGGCAACGCTACGTACAAAACCGTGGGCAGTCCGTAACACCGAAAGACAAATGCACGCGACCCGTCTCAATCGGTCACCACCCATCAGAAAGAAAAAAGAAAAAGAAAAAGAAAAAAAAAAAAGAGGGTTCGAGATATCACACTTAAGAATCAACTTCTTCGGGAATAAAATAATTGTGCTGCGCCCAATATTTCACAGGAAGATGATAAGTATATCAATCTCCGGAGCGAGCTGTTAACTAATATCAATCACTAAATACCAAAAGCAAATGAATTCGAATTTGATTGAAGAACAACCTCATGTCTCTTATCTAAGACTTTCTCCGATATTATCTCAACAAGTGGAACAACTTTCACTGTAGACAAGCCACATTTCACGTGAACGCACACTTTCTGTCGAACCGCAAGTTGCACGTTGTATGTCTGAGTTTCATGCACAGACGTGATTGCAATATCACCGCACTGTTGGGCTATAGAGCAACCCTATTTGACTTTGATTTCCTGCTAATACCGAAATAGTTGAGACGCTATTCTAAACTTTTACGGAAGCGGCATAGTCCGACGAATAGCAGGCTATAAGCAAATTAATGCTCCAAGATAGATTGAATGTGTTTTTTGGACAATGCAAACATGAAGCGACTCCAAGTCTCTGAATTCTGACAATGAAAATTGATTTGAATGTGTTTTTGGACAATGCAAAAATGAAGCGAATCCAAGTCTCTAAATTCTGACAATGAAAATTGATCTGGGGTACAATTTTTCACGTTTTGATTATTAATAATCTAAATCCATTTCAAATTTTAAGTGTAACGTGAGTGATCCCATTCTTCTAAATACAATGTTTTTTCTTAAATCCAAAATGATTGATATATATATAATTACATTCTCAATATTTACGTTTCAGTAAGTGAAAACATCTCCCTATAACCATATACACTTTTTTTTTTCAATCCAAAATTATATATAGAACAAAATAATACTATATATACATTGAATGTTATTCTCTATCTAGGTTGGATTCTTTGCAAGTGACAGGCTGGATTCTTTGCAAGTGACAGGCTGTCTCTAAATGAGTTTATAAGATGCTCTTGTTGTTGAACCTCCAATATTTCAAAAATACTCTCTCATCCTATGTTCTCTCATGTCAAACTAAAAATATGTGTATTATTTAAAAAGTTTTAGAAAAAACTATTCATAAAATTAAAATCTTTTATAATTGTCCAAAAAATTATTTAAAAAAAAAACATAAAATTATAACTTTTATAATTGTTTATATATTTAAAATAAATTAAAAAAATTACACATCTTATACTAATTTATAAAATAAAATTTTAAATATAATTAGAAAATTACACATCGTGTACTATACTAAATTGTCAAATAAACTTGTAAATATAATTATGCAACATCGTACATTACTGTTAAAGATAATTGTCTATATATTTAAACTAAATTTACAAAATTACACGTCTTATACTAAGACATAAAATAAAATTCTAAATATAATAAAAAAATTACACATCCTGTGCTGTACTAAATTGTAAAATAAACTTGTAAATATAATTATGCAACATCTTACAAAAGATGAAAACCTCACACCGTGAAAATCCACAACATTTTTACAACATCTTGAAACCCTTTGCCAATTATGTTATACCTAAAGCCAATTATGTTATACATTTTTACAACATCTTGAAACCCTTTAGCCAAGTGACCATGAAGTTGAGCTTGTAAGGAATCCACTTTTGGCAACAATGTCATGCACGAAGACACATTGGCAGTTTCACTTCAGATGGAACGGAATCACCTTGCCCCAGCACGGGGAGAGCTACCTATTACGTACGCAACTAATATGTTCATACAACTTTTCTTGCTGTCTAAAGCTAATAGCCGAGTCCAAAACCGCAGCTGAGCATGCTTACACATCATGACGTTACAAAGTGGAAGAATTGATTTGTTAGTTGTTTTATGAAATGTTTTTTTTTTAATCGTCTATTATATAAATTTATATGAATCATTAATTTTTTTTATCGTTTAGAATTCATTTCTGTAGAGATGGATTCACCATGTTGAATAATTTTCAGGTTATTTGGATTTTGAAATAATCACTTAAATCTACCAATTCAATAATTTCTAACTCAATTTCAGACAAATATCCCCTAAAAAATTTTCATTTCATAAAACCTTTAACCTGCAACTTAATTTAAATCAAATATGGCTCTCAGAATCATGGTCGCGGTTGCGAATTGACTAAATTTACTGCATTTTTTTCATCTGAATTGGACCTAATTGGTGACCACCAGGCACGAAGGCCAGCGGGCGGAGATTAGTGAAGATAACCATAGGGAACAGAACCTGCAACCACCACTTTCTTTCAGGATTTATATAGAAGTTTCACAAACAAATTAAACTGAAACTTAAATAGTTATCAGAAATCAGAAATTTAAGATAAGACGCTGCATCTCCACCTAACGGAGTTTGTGAAGATAGCCCCGGGAAATCGAACCTGCTACCACAACGTCTTTCGTCATTTTAATTTAAATAGCAAATAGATGTGGAAAAGCCCAATCCAACAGGATTTTTATTTTCATGATTCATTCTTCAGAGGAATCCAAGTATTTTGATTTGGAAAAGAGCAAACTGATAAATACGATGTCGAGTGTTAGATTGGTAAAGAAACCAAAAGAAAATGAGGAAAAATATTAATAATAATAAGCATGTGTGTCTGGGTTGGAGAAAGGATTAGGAACACAGAAACTTACTAATAATGCAGTACTACAAAGACAGTTGATTTAATTGAAGGTTCATGCAAATAAATTTAAGAACAAGTAAATATCGTGAAACCTATATTGAAAAGTAACCCTGAGAGGCTAGAAGAAATAGAAGCAAAATTCAGAATGTTTGATGAAAGAATCTTCGAAATTCTAATTAGAACAAATCCCTGGTTATGAGGAAATAAGGAAAGTAGTGTTCTCTTTTTCATTTATTGGCTAATATGAAATGCATCGAATGATAATCATGGAAAAAGACAATGTCTAGCCAGGGGCTGAGAAATCCAAGAATCAAATCTCAATAAGTTTGTGATAAACAAGATCGAAGCAAGAAGAATACCCACAAAGAAAGAATTCAAAATTCTGTCAAATTTATAATGTTTTGCAAAAATGTTTTTTTAATAAGACAATATGTAAAATTATATAAAAACTAAGTAATTAGTTTTACAACTATACCTTTAATAACAGAAAAACAGAATAGCAAAGGAAATTTTAGAACAGTTTTTCTTTATAAATTTTATATTAATGTGTTCATATGAAAGTACTCGTTGTAGTAAAAAAAAAAAAGGGAAAAAAAACGGCATGTTTATCTAAATTTTCTGTTATTCCTTCTCTCTAATGATAATGTCATTTACAGAAGATGGTTCAGTTTACAATGGCAATGCCGATATTGTGGCCATCGTTGTCTCATCGGGGAGACGGCGAATTGTATAGAACGCCATTTCTTATGTAGTAGAGATATCTTCGCGCTGTTAACCAGGCAGGACGTCGTCGTTCCAGCCAAATTTCGTCATAAAGGAACGAAGGCGTGATTGAACTTTTAACCTTTTTCAATTCAGTTCTACGAAATCTCGAATAAGGTATAAAAGCGTTCTCATGATAATCAAAGCCAAGCTGCAGATTCAACGATTTTCCATATGGATGAGGGCATTTAGTCAGACTATAAAGTTCCCTGTTTGCAATCCGATTCTTTGCGGCAATGCAAATAAATAAGCTCATCGACATCCATAGTTTTGAGCGCTGCTTTATTTTTCTTCCTCAACATTGTCGTAAGATGCCTGAAAACAATTTCGTCACATGGAATGGTGAGTCCCATTTGGTATTCAAAGCCATATTCCTCCTCCGCTTTCTCCAGTAATGCCCTGAACAGTGAATGATTCAAATAAGTGGTGGGAATGATAAATCTACTTCGTTCACTGCCAACATAAACTGCACAATGCCCTTTCGGAACATCTTTTGGAAGATCAGTGCCGGATTGCATGATCTCACCTTCAAATTCCAAACAACTTCTCTTCTTCGGAGAGAGTACACACCCAACTGCCTTATGGGCATTGGAAAACCTGCGAATCGCTTTCGTTATCTCCTTCAGAAACAGAGCCCGAGGCTGCCCCATATTTTCTGTTCGTGAATTCAAGACAACTCAGTTACAAATCAACTCGAAAGATGAGTTACCCGCTGAGAAACTTTGTGCTAAGATATAGATTTGTTCTCTCTATCTATCACAAATCAGAATGAGAAAAGAAAGTGTAGTAACTTAAAAAGTTGTTCTGTATATATAGTAATCTAGGGTATAGGTATTTGCAGAGAAATCGATCGCTACATGATAAGTTGTGATGGTGGAAGGACAAGTGGTCCACATGTAGTTATGTGGATATACAAGATGTCCCATCCACTATTTATAAAAGTAGATAGAAACATAGGATGCGATTACAGTGGAGTGAACGGAATCGGATGTCCAAATCGAATATTCATGAAACAGTCACCAATGTATATTTAATAGTGTATATGTAACAGTCACCAATGTATAGATATCTGAAGAGTGCGTGCATATCATGTGGTTCATACCATTGATTATAATGCCAACCTAAACTCGTAGGGTAAGTGATGACCACTTATAATTGTCAAAATTCACATGGTCGGGTTGGAATTCACACCGTGGGATCCGAAATCTAAAATTACGGCGTTGGATTATTTAGCAGTGAAAATATCGTGGAGAGTTTTGATTTCGAGAATCGTCGATGGTGATAACAGTGCATTTCAAACGCTCACTGTACTCTCAGTGAACACCTGGGGACCATGTGTTCCTGCGGTACAAAGCTCCGGTAAACATACAAAGCTGTGGAATATAGAAGAAAAAATTTGTGAATCCTTCAAAGATTGAAAGAATTTCACGAATTCTTTGTTTACTGTTTCAATTTTTAACAGATGTGAGCGAAATTTTCGAGTTCTTTAAAATTTCTCGTTTTTTTTTTTGGCTTTTCTTTGTCAATTTTTGACGATTCTTGAAAAGATTATAAGAATTTTTAGGGTTTCTTTTCTCTTGGTCTCGTTCTTTAGAGCGTAGTACGCTCTGTAACCTCGCTGAGTTTCTTACGGCAATCTTTAGAGAGTATTACAGACAGCTTTCCAAACCTTGCGAAAAGTTTGTGTCGCGTGCTCTCAATATCCGTGTAAGCTCTGCTCTGTGAGGATCGTGTGGCTCTCCAAACTGTGTGAAGAGGCTTACTGCTGAGGCTATGATACCATGATAAATTGTGAAGCAGGAAATGCAGAGAGAAAAGAATAATATATTAGAATGTATGAAGAAGTTCTGAGAAGATGTTCCAATGCAATGAAAGATGGCTGAGCTCAATAGACTCTAGCAAAGCAAGACAAAAATATAAAGTACAACTGTTCAGTGCAGTGTAAAGTCAAACTGTTGAGGTTACATTATACTTAACAAGAAAAACTATACATGAAAAGCGACAGTGATACTGGGATTTCATCATCCCAGTATTCACGTGGAAGCGAATAGAGACGACAGCATGCTGACTCCTAGGTAAAGTTTTATTTTTCGGGATTGAATTTCTGAACCCAATATTAGAGATATAAGCCTGTTGAGTGAAAAAAATGGGGTCCACTTTCAAAAACCCTATCTTTGTCCTCCTAATTTCGAAAAATGCCTTGAAAAAACATTTATATCTGAGCTTCAGCTCGAAGTGATCTTTGGGTTTCCAGTGTGAGTTTATCCAAGCAACAAGGTCCCGTTCTGTACTTAACACATCTTTTTCTTCACTCTGAGCGGATTTTGTATTTGAGCAACACAAGTTCCTTCAAAATGAAGTGACCAAGTTGCCATTTGGGTTGATCATTAGGTTGCGGAGGATCTTCCATGCAATCATCAAAAAATGGGTTTGGTAGTTTGCATTAGCATCATTGTTAGCTTGAATAGGAATGCAAGAGGGTTCGTCCTGAGATGATTTATGAGTGCCTTAGCCACCATTGTTGAGGACTTCACTCTAGGGATGGTGCATTCAAGAAGCAGAGAGAGCCCTAAGGGAAACTTTTTAGGAATTATATATCTTTTAAAATCTTTGAGACTAATTAAACTTATAATTTAAAACATAGATTCAAACATTTTATCAGATCTTTTACCATAATAAATTAAATAAAAATAAATAAATTTTTGTATATAATAAAATAAACTGAATATAAATTCATAATTCCAAACCTTCTTTGTAAATTTCGTTAAAAATAAATATGTACTACGGATTTATATATTATTATGCATGTCTCTCGTATTTTGTTTTTAATTCAATAGATTAAATTTGAAAATTAATAAATTTCATTCTATAATAAAACAAACTAAACCAAAATTCATAACTCCACATTTCTCCCCGAAGATAAAGAAATGTAAAATTAAAATATATCTGTAATCCGAATTGATAGATCATTCTACACGTGTCCACCGTTTTGTTTATTTTGGAGTGAATTTCTTTTAATATTTGCTACACTATATCTCGATTTCATTTCAGTTAGCTCATGACACAGATAGGGGTGATTTCAGTGAATTATTGTTCTTCTGGTATTACAAGTTAGGTTTTTGTCGGAAGTTGCAAGCAGTAGTGTAACTTGAAGGATTCAGACGCGGAACACACAAACAAATAACCCACAAAATAGATTGTATTGCTGGATTGATTAAACCAGATACATCTGCCTCGTTTTTATAGAGGCCTTTAGAAAACTCTCGAGCGTCCAGAAGGTTCTCGGAGTGT
>ML780275.1:205292-234005 GCA_009831015.1 Picea engelmannii
TAAGTATAAAAGACTCTGATATAAAATCTCACATATAAACAATATCCACTCTAATAAACTTTAATATCCCCTTTTAAAGTTTATACCTCAAAAACATCTCCACTTTTAAACCATTGGCCACCCATTAAACTATAATGGAATTTTACTCCAACGAATATATCTAAGCAGAGAGGGCTTCAAATACCAAGCTTTATGTCTTATAAAAGAAATTATGCACACATAACTTGTCCCACGAAAGGGAACGATTACCTTTAATTCCTATTGCACGAATAACTTGACCAGCAAATACCCAAACTCGATTTATTCACAATGCTTCACAATTTGGATTTCACCGCAAAACACCCTTCACCATTTCACACGCGGAATGCCCTCTGCATTGTCAAATTTGAACGCGATCTATATTTTCAAGCTTTCCGATTTGCTCAGGGCCCTGTAGCCAAGCTCGCGATTCAGATGGCAATAGCGATTGCCAGCTCGTCCTTGCTCACGCAGAAAAAGCTCACGATCCAAAGGGGATTATCGCGACCCTTCTCCAACTCGAACCCACGCGGCTTGCGCAAACAAACGGGTTTTCGCAGGTCAAGCAGGCACTAGAATGCGGGGAGTCTACACCTCACGAGGCACTTGGGTACGAGAATCTTTAAAGTTGCCCTCACTGTAATACACCTCCCTTCTAGAAATTGACGCACCTCTCTTCTGTGGATTCTTACTTCTGCGGTTTTGCTACAAATTTAGAATTAGGCGAAATAACACACAGATATGAAACTCCGCTCACAATTTATATTATTCAATAAATATTAATTATTTCATTATATAGGAAACGAATCTACTTAGTCGATCACATCAAATTACAAAAAAATTAAAATCTACATTAAATGATATAGTTTAATTACCTAACTCACTTTAAAATCTACATTAAATGATATAGTTTAATTACCTAACTCACTTTTGCAAATAACTCTTTCTCTATTATTTCCAAATACTCTTATAGTTTCCTATTCTGTAAGTCGATTAAAATAACTTGCTAAACTTTATAATTTTCTTGGTTTATTTTTATATTTTTATCAATTTTGTTTGAAATCTTCTCAAGTGTTTAAACTGTTGTGAAAGTGAAAGTGTTTATAGTTTCTTCAAAACTCTACATTTATTTATATATTCAAAAATCTAATTTAAACATTAGAATTCAAAAATATAATTTAAACATTAGAATATGGGAATTTTACTTAAACTCTACATTTATTTACATATTAAAAAATATAATTTAAACATTAGAATATGGAGATTTTATTTTAATTTAGTTATACTAAAAAGTTTAAAAATGCAAATATTATTCATTACTTTGAATTTACTTCTATATTTAAAAATAAAATTTAAATATTAAAATAAATATTTTATCAAAATTTACAATTTAAATTAAATATTAGAAAAAAAAATTATTATATTTATTTTTATTTAACCTTATATTGTGGAAAAGACAAAGAGTTAAAACATTTAGACAATGCAAATTGAAATAACATTCAACCGGAAGCAAGTAACTATGTATAATAGAATTTATTGTAAAAAGTTTTGCAAGTCCTCGGAAATAACACTGCTGTCGTGAGTATATTTATTTGGTGTTGGTAGGAAAATATTTGTATATACCTAGTTGAAAATTTTTAATGTGCTTCCAGTCTTACAACCATGGCCGAAAATTGGTTTGAACCAAAATCTAATTTAAAGGGTATAGTTGAATACCTAATCCACACTAGAAAAATGAAATGAAATCAAGAATTATTCTATTTGAAAGTGTCAATCTCTCTTATGTTCGAAGTTATCATTTTACAAAACTTGATAAAATAGGCTAATCTCAGCCCATGTACTCTATTTGGCACTCCAAAAAAATTTAGGGATTTCCATTAAGGATGTAAGAAAAATAGCTTCGACTAAAAATCACAACTTGATATGTGTGATTATCTTTTCCAAACTTATTGTGTTTTTAATATGCATCCATTGTAATTTCTGTTTGCAATCCTACACCTCTTGAGGGCATGCAGTACAACGATATTTTTTAATTGGCTGCTTGATAGCACCAAAGACACTTAGTCCACAGTATGTCTCTTCACGTAGATCATAACCATACTTAGTTCTAGGCCACCAACAATTCACATTCCTACTCTAGTGGAACTCTCATATATTTAGACATGTGTTAATTGCATTAACAGTTAGTCATTTTGATGAATACATGCATGAGAAATCAAGAGAATTGTGGAACAAACAAACTAAAAACACATATAAAGTGCAGGAGGCATGAACAATGTGTAACACTCGACTAAATCTTTCTTATTTTGAAACAATTACAACATGAACACTACACGCTCGATTTACAACAGGGTAGAGTCAAATGACTCGCCTCACTTCACCAAGACACTCACACATAGATAGTCACCAAGAATCTATGCTCCAACCATCTCTGCAGCCACTTGCAGTGCACCTCAGACATGCCCCCAACCGTAAATTTGTTGTCTCTTTGTTTCCGTAAAATCTGTATCTAGATTTCGGAAAACTTCATAGATTTTGGTGTAGCCTAGCACATGCCTCCAACATATGTTTCCATACTTCACCAAAATCAACCCAAGAGAAGTTCTCCCAACTCTGTCCAACAAATCCACCTCAAGTCAACAAAAATCTTCACAAGTGGAGTGACTTGTATCTTTGATGGAGCTCCTCCTCTTTTCTTACTTTAGAATAACATAGCTCTATTTCTCCCCTCCTCTTGCCAAAACATGACTTCCTTGGTTGTGTGCTCTTGTTTTATTATAGTCTCTCCAAAGGTCACAATCACAAACTTTTGAATACTTGAGCCCCTTCATGGACTTGGTTGCTAAAATGAACCCATGCACTCACCAACTATCATGCCCCTTGGGACTCACGCAACCAACCATGATGTGCCCCTCATGTCAATGCACCACAATCTCTTTTCAACTTAATACTCGAGCAAGCCCATTAGCACATTTTCATTCCCAAGGCATCCACTTGCCCAAATTTGCTGTGAGAGGGCGGAGGTATCCATGCCCATATAGACAAATACCTTACACCCTCCCCTACCTCAACTAGTTGTTGTCCCAGACAACATAAAAAAAATCCATGATAGCCAAGTCTTCTCCCAATTTCATGCCTCCAATGCAACTAAGTCTGTTGGAAACGCCAAGTTCTTGGAAACAGCGAACAGGGTAGAGTTCTTGGAAGAATAGAATGGAACCCTGCAATAAAGGTTCGGCTTTATTAGCGCTAATGACACCTGGCAATAATTAAACCCGCGAAATCTGAGCAGTACGAATGAAGGCGACGACGACTAAGACTATTCGGTATTGCACGTCGCCCATCGATTTCCTGAGGGTCGCTAAGAGAATTATTAAGTGGACCAGAAGGTCAAATAGGAGCACCTCCGTCTTAAATATAGAACCAACTTAAGAAATCTCTTATCACATTGATTTTACATTCATTTTTTTAATTATCATCGAAAATTTTAAGTTTTAATAGATATAGGCTCACGATAAATCCGTGCCACACAAAAACAATTTTTTTTAGACTCCAGAGGTTTCAAAATTTTTTTATCTAGAAAGGACCAAATTGATAAGTATGTCGAGTTATAAGTAAAAATGTTACATTTTAATAGATTTAAGGTCGTTGTAAATCAGTACCACACAGAGACACCTACAAACGAAATTTTTTTCACTCTGCACAGCAATCCAACACTATTTGATTTGGGAAAGATCAAACTGATAAATAAGATGTGAAGGGATAGATTTGTAAAGAAACCAAAAGAAAAAAAAAAAAAGTGTTAATCATAATAACCGCGTGTGTCTGGGTGGGAGAAAGGATTAGGAACACACAAACTCACTCAACATGCAGTTGATTAAATTAAATGGTCATGCAGATAAATTTAAGGGCAAGTAAATATAGTGCAACTTGTATTGGAAAGTAACAGTGACAGCCTAGAAGAAATAGAAGCAAAATTCAATGAAAAATTCTCAAACTTCTAATTACAACAAATCCCTGGTTGTTTTGAAATCACGAAAGTAGTTTTCTCTTGTGAAATGAATCGAAAGATAAGCATGGAAGAAGGCATTGCCTAGCAAGGGGCTGAGCAAGCAAAAAATCAAATCTCAATAAATTTGTCATCGAAAGGATGGAAGCAAGAAGAATGCCCACAGAGCATATGAATCCAAGAACCTCTGAAAATTGTAATGTTTTCCAAAATAGTTTGTTTAATAAAACAATATTTCAATTTATATAGAAACTAAGTAATTAGTTTTAAAGCTATACATTTAAGAACACAACAGACAGGAAGTAATTGTTGAAATTTTGGAAAAATATTGAATTTTTATAACACACTGAGAGGAAGTTATTGTTGGAATTTTGGAAAAATATTGAATTTTAATAACAGTTTTGCTGTAAATAAATGTTGTATTAATTTTGTCATAGCCCCTTTCTATCATTCCTTCCATCGAATGATAATGCGACTTAAACAAGATGATAGATGATTCTAAGTGGCATTTACAATGGCAATGCTGATAATTTGGCCGTCGTTGTCTCATTAGACACCTCGCAAATTGTATACAACCAAATTTCTTATGTAGTCAATTTTTTTACATTACATCATTGCTTCAATGAATTCCTGTAATGTTCCTGACTTCTAGTTTAGGAAACGTTGCTAATGTGTGTGTAGGATCAATGGTTTACAGCATATAAATGATCATACAAATAATAAATGCGACAAAGGATTGCAAAGTTTGTATTATGATATTTCTGTGGATTACAAAATGGCCAAATGCGGCTAAATAAAATGACAATACTCGACTAGATCAACATACAAAGGATATTAGCCGGAATACAAATAAGAAACCAAAAGATACTACCCGGAATATGGGAGTAGTGCAGAATCAATGGATGTGCTGAGACTATGGCAGCTCTCACGGTAACTGTTGGACGTCTGGAAAGTTTGCCCTGAGAGCTATACTTCTCAGAATGTCCTGGAAATTGTCTCCAATTATGTGCCCTACTCTAGTCCTCAGTATTGGTATCTGTTGGACCCCTCTGCTGATGAATCTGGACCCCAGATGGATACCCCTGGGGAATGTGCCCATCTTCTTCTAGCACAATGTGTCCTAGTGATTCCACTATTGGAATCGGACGAGATATCTCTAAAAACAACCGCTTTGGTCTACTCGGAAATGGGTAAGAAGGGTTTCCCTGAATCTGGTCTGATGCTCGCTTTGAAACCCTAAATGTGCCCGCCAAAAGTGTTGCACATCCAAATATGGAAAATGTGTCCTAGTTGATTCCTCCTTCAGAATCTGATGAGGAACTAGGCAAAAGATGTTCCTCGCCCTCCTCTCAAATGGGTTGGAGGGAAATATCGGAATTCTCCCTAGATGGGATAAGTCGACTAAAAACCCTCTCAGAAGTTGTGCCCTCTCTCTAGATGAATGCGCCCCTGCTTCTGAACACTGTGTAACTGCTGCTAAAGAATGATGGAAGACCTGACTAATCTTCCCGGTGACTAGGATGTGTCTCTCAACACCGAAATCAGCCACTAGTGTCTTCCTCCTTGAATCCACTAAATTATCTCTCCTGAGATGCGTCTCTTCTCCTCAATGACAAGTCATAATCTGCATAATGATGAATTAGGTCATCGACCCTTCCTTTATAGCTTTCCAAAACCCTAATTCATTGTTGACTTCCAAAACCCTAAATCACTGATGAAACCCTAATTCACCGTTGACTTCTACTTTTAGCTCATAATGACTTAAAAGCACTTTTAACCATTTTTAGCTCAATACCACTTTCTGAATATAATGCCTATGACTGGAGTGACCTCTAGTAACCCTGTTTACCCTTCTTTGGCCCTAGCTATAGTCTAATGGGGCAATTTAGACCATTAAGCCTCCTATATGGAGCTCCTATTTGGAAAGGGACATTACAGTCCTCCCTTCCCGAAATTTCTTGTTTTCAAGCAATACCAGTCCAAGGTGCTGCAACACCTGCTCACTCTCCCAAGTAGCGTCCTCTACTGGAAGCCCTCTCCATCTGATCAAACACTCTCTAATGACCCTACTCCTCATTTTCCGCTCCCGAAACTCCAAAACCTCCTCTAAAACTAACTCCAACTGTCCCTCCTCATCCAACGGGGGAATCTCCTCTGATGTGGTAATGAATTGTCCCACTGTCTTTTTGAGGCAAGACACGTGGAACACGTTATGAATCTTTCTCCCCTCTAGACGCTTTAGCTCGTAAGCAACCTCGCTTACTCGGTGCGTGATCTTGTAAGGACCATAAAATTTGGGCTTGAGCTTCTTGGCCCCACTCTTCTTCAGAGATGACTGTCTGTAGGGTTGGAGTCTAAAGAAAACCAAATCTCCAACCTCAAAGGTGTGCTCTATCCTGTGCCTATCCACACTTATCTTCTGTCGGTTTTGCACCATCTACAAGTTCTCTTTCAACAAATTGAGAATCTCCTGACTCTCTATGATCCAATCGTTGGCCTTGGGAGCTCTACTCTTCCCGAAGAACAAATCTACCAAAGTGGGAGAATCATATCCTTACAATGCTCGGAAGGGTGTCATACCAATGGACATGTGGAAGGTGGTGTTGTAGCAATGTTCTCCTAAATGTAACCACTTTACCCACGTTCTTTGTTTTCCTCCTACATAGTTCCTCAAATACCCTTCAACCCACTTGTTGACAATCTCGATATGCCCATCTATCTGAGGGTGATAGCTGGTGCTAGGTGTCAACTCTGTCCCCACCAACTGAAACAACTCTCTCCAAAATGTCCCTATGAACCGACTGTCCCTGTCACTAATGATGGTCATCGACAACCCATGAAGTCTGAAGACCTCCATGAAGAAAAGATCGGCTACCTGAAATGCATTGTACTCTGTCGGTATGACATAGAAGTGAGAAAACATGGTCAATATGTTGACCACTACATAGATATAGTCCTTACCCTGGACCTTGGGTAGACCTGTGATGAAGTCCATAGATATACACTCCCATTTCTACTCTGGAATGGGGAGTGGCTGAAGTAGCCCTGCTAGAAGAGCATGCTCTAACTTGTTCCACTGGAAAGTCACACACTCACTGATGTGTATATAAACGTCCCGTTTGAGGCCCTTCCATGAGAACCTCTCTCTGATCTGTCTATAGGTTTTGAAAAACCCCTGATGGTCTGCTACAGGTGAATCATAAACTGCGGTGAGGATCTTCTTCTTGAGCCCTGAATCTGGCTCCAAGTAGACTCTATCCTTGTAAAATATGGAATCGTCAATGACCCTATATTGGAAATCCTATATCTGCCCATCCATCACCTCACAAGTGAACTTGTTCTTGGAATATTCCACTAACAAGTGGGATTTGTAATCTGCTAAAATCTCCATGAAAGAACATGTCGCAGGTCTCCTCGATAGTGCATCGGCCACAATGTTCTTTTTCCCCTTGACATACTCTATGTCAAAGTCGAATGCTTGTACCTTCGTCACCCATTTCTGTTGGTGCTCACTGAGGTCCTTCTAGTCAAGGAAATACTTCAAACTGCTGTGATCAGTCTTGACCATGAATTTGCTACCCACCAAATATTGTCTGAACTTTGTCAAGGCATGCATGATTGCCAACATTTCCTTGTCATAAATGGAGTACAACCTCTCAGGTTGACTAAGATTTCAGCTCTCGAATACAATGGGGTGTCCTCCCTACATCAAAACTGCACCGATCCCTTTGCCAGATGCATCACACTCTAATACAAATAGCAAGGTCAAGTCTGGTAGTGCCAACACTAGACAAGTGCCCATGACTTTCTTCATGTTATCAAAGGCTTCCTATGATTTATTGGTCCATATGAAGGCCCCATGCTTAGTAAGATCTGTCAGCGGTGCTCCAAGCTGAGAAAAACCCCTGACGAACCGTCTGTAATAGTTACACAGCCTGAAGAAGCTCCTCAATTATGTCATGTTCCTAGGTGTCGGCCAATCCAGAATGGCCCTGATCTTCTCTTGGTGCACCTGTACCCCTTGTGCATTGATAATGTGGCCTAAGTAAAGCAGCTCTGTCATACCGAACTCACACTTGGACTCTTTGGCATATAATGATTGTTCCTCCACTATGCTCAATACCTCATCCAAGTGTCTCATATGCTCTTTCCATGACCAACTATAGATCAAGATGTCGTCAAAGAAAACCAAGACTGATTTCCTTAATTGATCCCTGAATATATGGTTCATGCAAGACTGGAATGTAGCGGGTGCATTGGTTAGCCAAAATGGCATAACCAAGAACTCAAAGTGTCCAAAATGACATCGAAATGTCATCTTGTCTATGTCCTGCTCTCGGATGCTAATCTGATGATATCTAGAGCGTACAACAATTTTTGAGAATAAAACTTCCCCATGTAGTTCATCCATCAACTCGTCAATGTGTGGGATAGGGTACCAATTCTTGATGGTTTTCTTGTTCAAGGCTCAGTAATCAATGCACATCCTCATGGTGCCATCCTTTTTTAGAACTAAGACAACTGAAGAAGCAAATGGGTTGTTGTTCGGTCCGATGTGTCCCAACCCTAGCAATTCCTTGATTCCCTTCGCTATCTCAGGTAAGGTGCTTTATAGGGGACATCTCTCGGGCATGGAAACCCGGGGAGGCCTTATCCTCCCTCTCTCTTCCGGTGCTTAGAAATGTGCTTTTGAAACCACCAACGCCCTAGATAGTACCAATGGAAGGAAGGCGGGGCTTTATAACAATTTAGCTTATAAGGCCCGCATCGAGCCTCTCACCCGCCCGGGTAAGCTTCTTGAACCTCCCAGGATGACGATAGGGGGGGTGATCATAGGTTTTGTCCCCTCCTCCAACTCAATGGTGTGCTCAAACCCCTTGTCAGGTGGTCTCCCTGGTGGAATTGCCTCAAAGACCTGCTGATGTTGTCCAAATAATTTCTTGATCTTTGTATGGTACTGTTGTCGACCTTATGAATCCTTCTGAGTAGTGATCAAGCATTCTACAGCATATGCTACCTCCCCATGTCTGAATATCCTCTCCATCCTCTTGGCTGAAACTATCCTAGGTGTTACTGTCGACATACCTCTTAGAAAAACCTTCTTCCCATCCTAATCTCTGAATCCCATTTCCAAGGTTTGGTAGTTATTAGTGATTTTTCCCAAGGTAATCATCCACTAAACTCCTAACACCACATCTGTGTCCGATAGGTCAACAACCTAAAATGTGTCTCTCACTGTGTAGTTTCCTAACTTCATCTCTAAGTTTGGAACTCTGTCTAGATACTCCACTGTGTGGCCATATGCTACCACAACATCAAAACCCTCAAACTCCTCTGTCTAAAGTACCTATCTCGATACTAGTGAAGCATCGATGAAGTTATGGGTGGCCCCACCATGTATCAGGGTGATTTCCCATTTCCTTTGAATAATCCCTCTGATACGGAGGGTATCATACCTGGGAACACTAGAAAGGGTTTCTATGACTCCTCCCTCTGTTGGTTTCCTCCTATTAGCCTTCTCTGGCGGTTGTGGGACTACTAGAGGATGGGCTCCTGCAAGTGTCGGTGGTCTACGGGGAGGCTGCTCCTCTACTGGTGCTGACTCCTCCTCTGAACTAGTAGATCCACTGTCTTGGTCCTCCTCCTCACTGTCCACATTGTCTGTTGCTACCTCAATATAATGAATCTCTCCCTTGCCCATGCACCTGTGGCCTGGGATCCAAGGTTCTCTACAGCTGAAGAAAATCTTCTTCCTCATAAGCTCTCACCTAGTATCATCATCCAACTTATCCTTGCCCTTCCATTCTCTTTGGAATGGCTTCCTGTCTCAATCCCTCTAGGGCACAAATGGTTTGGAAAAAGTTTTAGTCTTTGGGACCGAGTCTGCCAGATCTCGAGTGTGAAGGATGGCATCATACAAAGTGGGAGGCCTCTCTATCTTCACCCATCCTCTCAAAGGATCTGTTACTCCTTCTGTGAATAGCATGATCATTCTGGGCTCTGATATATCAGTCACTTCCATGGCTACCTACTGAAACTCTGTGATGAACACCTCTGATGTGCCATTTTATCTCAACTGGGCTACATCCCTGAAGTGTATCTCAAGATCTTTCCTGTCAAACCTGTCCATGAGCCTATCTGTAAACTCCCTATAAGAGGTGATGTGACTTTGATCCAATGTCACTAGTGCATGATACCACCACTCATGTGCCTCACCCTCCAAGTGTAAGGTCATGAAACTGATGGCCTCTGTCTCGGTCATCTGGTTGAGCTTGTAATACGTGTCTAGCTTTTGTACCCAAGCTCTAGCGGTGTATTTGGACGATCCATCAAAAGAAGGGATGGTGAGTTTCCCAACTTTTTGGATGAAATCAAGGTTATGCCCCTGCTGTTTTTGTGGTCCTCCCCTTTGCGGCTCTCTGGGTTGGTTCTTGAGTCTAATTCCACAGTACTCGACTAAGGTCGTGTCGTAATGGAAGTCATGACCCAATGTTGCATACTCCCTACTATACTCTACAATGTCGTCTGCATGAGTGGGTGGCCTCTATGCTACCAGTGGGGGTGCTGCTACTGGGGGTGCCCTCTGGAAACTGGGAATCAAGGGTCTAGGAATCCTACTCACAGAGGTGTATGTGCGAGAGTGTAGTGTACCCTTTCACTTTCGAGGTTTCCAAACCCCTCAATTACCATTCTATACATGAATGTTTACATAATTGGTACAAGAATTATAAGCACATGCATTTAACATAATTAAACACACTTAATTCTCAGAGTAAAATATATAAGTTACTGCTACAATTAAACAAGCCATAGCATTCAACAGTAACTCATTTACACAGCGGAAAACATGATACATGAACAACACAGTCATGCCAAATGTGATAAAAGCATAATTCAGATACTTATCTTTTAACGGCTGTAGAATTTCACCAAGCAAGTGTAGGCCTTCCACGAACCTCCTAGCCTTAGACCACACTGTTCATCAGCTCAACAGTGGGTCACCCCAGAGCTGGGCCCGAGCTCCACCCCAAGGCAAGGAATCTAGAATCAGGTTGAGGTTACAGGGAAGATAGCACATACACAACCACCCGGAAGAAAGCTCTCCTAGGAATCTCCCACGCTCATTGCCCACAGACCCTCATTCCCCACATGCCTGTTCCACCCCAGGAGAGTGCACCTTCTCTGTCACCTAGACAGTCCTTCAGCTGCTAGTCTTCCTTACCTTGGGTTACAGGAACAGACCGGACCGGAAGTCTCCGGGCTCTATGGAAGCTACAAGGATTCCTTCCAGGAGTTCTCTTCTCCATCTGCGCACTCTCTCACCTGGAGGAGTCGCTCAAAGGCCAACAAGCCTCACGCAGTCCAATACTGCGCAGTCACAACAACGCACGGGAAACACAGACAAAGGCTTCCCAAAACGGTTCAGCAATCACTGGATGATCTCACAGTATGATTTTGGAACAGGCTCCACACACAGGCTAGCTCATCTTTTCCCCAACAACAAATATTCTTCCACTCGAGTTCAACATAGGGTTCTAGTTCAGGAAATGCGCTCACGGGATTTCTCAGAGACAAACATAGACTCCACCCTCACTGGACAGGGGTGTACATGGATTCTTTAGGACAAAACACGGGCTTTCTTTTCTGTATCAGGATTACACAAAGGTCTCTTGCAGACTGGCTTTCCCACTCGGCTCTCACTCAGGGCACACAGATCAAATGGCTAAGAACCCCCCTCACGGATTACTGCCTCTGTTTTATTTGCATGCACTAGGGTTGACACTTGTCACCCTGGGAACTGTATGCGTTCCATCCGTACGCCTTCCTCCCACCACTTGGGAAATCATGGGTCCTTCCAAAAGGACTTAGGATAAAATAATGTGCACATGGATTTTTAGGAAATAATATTAAAATATTATTCCAGGCCTAAGACCCCTAGGCTTAGCTCCTAGGCTTATCACTCATCCCCTTTCCCACCTTCTAGCCCCTAGTTCCTTGCCCACTCTGTGGACGCTCAGTCCCCCATCACTCATTCCTCGTGGTCGGTTTGCACTGGCGGTGTTTATATTTTATTAATTGATCTGCATACATACAAGTACATCAACAGGCTCCTGGCCTTCAATACTTAGGCTCCCTGGCCTAACAAAACACATAAGCCTACAGCTTATACAAGACTTGGCTCACCAGCCTATAGAACACATTTACAATTCTTTGCATAAAACATGATCTGTAACGGGGCTCGGCCTTGGGGACACTACAATCCCCCTCCCCTTATTTTTTCACTATCCTCAGTGCAACTGACACTGTCTCTGTGTGTCCTTCAAAATTTTCAAAAAGATGCGGGTACTCTGCCCGCATTATTTCTTCATGCTCCCATGTCACGTCCTCAGGACCGTACCAGGTCCACTGGACCTTTACAAGCCCTATAGCTCGATTCCAGAGCTTCTTGTTTTTCCTGTCCAATATGCGCATAGGATGCACTTGCAGGACACCTTCTGGCTCCACCTGAATCACAGTCCAATCGATAACATGATTAGCATCAGGTACATATTTCTTAAGCAGTGAAACATGAAACACATTATGTACATTCATAGATGTAGGTAATGCAAGCATGTATGCAACTGGACCAATCTTTTCCAGGATCTCAAATGGCCCGCAGAATCTTGCTGCCAACTTGGTGCAACTTCCCAATTTCAGGGAACTCCTGATAGCTTTCACTTTCAGGAAAACATGGTCACCCACTTTGAATTCTTTATGGGTTCTGTTACTATCAGCGTAACTTTTCTGCCTGTCCTGGGCAGTTTTCAAATTCTGTTTGATTTTGATCATCTGATCTTCCATCTCTTTGAGTAGTTCAAGTCCAACTACTGTTCTGTTAGCTGGATTATCCCAGCTCACTGGAGTGTTGCACTTTCTTCCATAAAGTGCTTCGAATGGACTCATCTTCAGAGATGTATGGTACCCATTATTGTAGGCAAATTCTACCAGATGCAGGTAGTCTTCCCACCTTGATGGTTTATCCATCACATACATTCTCAGCATGTCTTCTATTACTCTATTTACTCTCTCTATCTTCCCATCAGACTTGGGATGATATGTTGTGCTAAAGTTCAGATTCGTTTCGAATCCTTTGAACAGTCCTCTCCAGAAATTCAAAGTGAATTTCGGGTCCCTATCAAACACAATTGTCTTAGGAATTCCATGCAAGCGTGCGACTTCTTTTAAAAAGATATCAGCAACATCTGCTGCTCTATGGGTGGTTTTCAATGGGATAAAATGGGCAGCTTTAGTAAGCTTGTCCACCACCACCATGATTGAATCATGCTGCTTGCTTGTTCTGGGAAATCCTGTGATAAAATCCATTGTCACCACATCCCATTTCAACTCAGGAATAGGTAAAGGCTGCAACAACCCTGCTGGGTGTCTGTGCTCAGCCTTGACCTTCTGGCATTCCATACATCTAGCAATGTATTCAGCAATTTCCTTCTTCATACCTGGCCAAAAATAATGGCTTTTGACTGCTGCCACAGTCTTTTGATATCCAGGATGACCAGCATAAGTCATATTATGCATTTCTTTTAGAATTTCCAGCTTCAATTCTCTGTCATTAGGTACATACACTCTGGTTTTATACAGAAGTAAACTATCAGTTTCCAAGGTATAACTTTCCTTGGTTTGTGGTTTCTCATGCTGCTGTAGCTTTGCTACAAGTCTTTTGTACTGCAAATTAGCACTTGCAGTCTCCACAATTCTGTCTTTCAACTCAGTTCTGTACATGCTAATGGCTGTAGCATGTAATTCATGCACTTTTCTGCTGAGTGCATCCGCCACTTTATTGTCTTTCCCTTTGATATGCCTGATATCAAAGTCATATTCGCATAGAAATTCCAGCCATCTAATTTGCCTGGCATTTAAAGTTGGCTGATCAAATAAATACTTCACACCATTGTGGTCTGTTCTTAACTCGAATTTCTTGCCCATGAGGTAATGTCTCCATTTCCTCAATGCATGGACAACTGTTGCCAGCTCTAAATCATGAGTGGCATAATTCTTTTCATTCACTTTCAGCTTCCGAGATTCATAGCAAACTACAAATCCTTCTTGGCTGAGAACTCCTCCCAGCCCCTCCTTACACGCATCTGTGCATACTACATAATCCTTTTCTAAATCTGCAATCTTCAGGATTGGAGGACTAGTGAGCAGCTGCTTCAATTGCTGGAAGCTGCTCTCACATTATTCAGTCCACTGGAACTTCTTCTCCTTTCTTTGCAAGGAAGTGATAGCATGAGCTATCCTTGAAAATCCGGCTATGAACCTCCTATAATAACCTGCCAGACCCATAAAGGATCTAACTTCTGTCACATTTCTTGGCGCTGGCCATTCTCGAATGGCTTGTACCTTTTCAGGATCCAAAACGATCCCCTTTTCAAAAATAATGTGTCCCAGATAATGGATCTACTTTTGGTAAAATGAGCACTTGCTAAGTTTTGCGTACAGTTGGTGTTCTCTCAACACTTGCAACACCATTCTCAAGTGTTGTTCAGTTCTTCCTCTGTCTTGGAATACACCAAGATATCATCCAAGAAGACTATGACAAACTTGTCCAGATAATTTCTGAACACTCCATTCATTAAGCACATGAAGACAGCAGCTGCGTTGGACAATCCAAATGGCACCACTGTAAACTCATAATGACCATACCTTGTTCTAAAGGAGGTCTTGCTGATGTCTTCATCTTTTATCTTCACTTGATGATATCCAGATCGAAGATCTATCTTTGAAAATGCTTTCACATCCTTTAATTTATCAAAAAGATCATCAATCCTTGGCAGAGGATACTTGTTCTTGACAGTGACTTTATTCAACTGTCAAAAGTCAATGCACAGCCTCAACGTCCCATCTTTCTTCTTCACAAATAGGACTGGGGCTCCCCACAGTGACATGCTGGGATGAATGTAGCCTTTCTTTAATAGCTCTTCGAGCTGCAATTGCAACTCTTTCAGCTCTGGCGTACTCATCTTATAAGGAGCTTTAGAAACTGGAGCTACTCCAGGCATCAGATTTATAGAAAAATCGATGTCCCTCTTCGGAGGTAGTCCAGGCACCTCCTGAAACACGTCCTCAAACTCTTTGAGCACCCTGTGGTCTTCCAGATTCAAGACCACATTTTGGAATACTTCTTCCACCTGGGCTGCAAATAATTGACAGCCTTTCCGGTAACATTTCTTTAGCTACATAGCTGAGATTTCCCTCACAGCCATGGCTCTGGGAATTCCTTGGACTGTTACCTGATTTCCCTCTTCATCCATACATGTGAACCTCTTTTTACGGCAATCCAAAAGGGCATGGTGCTGGTCCAACCAGTCCATCCCAATTAAACAATCATATGAACCTAAAGGTAGAATGTTCAATTCAACCTTAGTGCTCATCCCTTTCATATACACTTAACAGGACTTAACCAATTCAGTGACCTTCCTCTTGGTCCCTGTGGCTAACTGCACTAACCAAGACTTCTCATGTTTGCTCTTCGTTAGATGCAAACTTTCCACCACCCTAGGATCTACATAACTATGGCTAGCCTCTGAATCAATCAAAATAACAAGTGGTCGGTTGTTGATCATACCTTCCACTTCAATCATGTGTGATTGAAATTCTGCTTGCTTGTTGTCCAGGGCTGCGTAGATCCTTGGCATTCTGTTGCCCATATCATCCATTGTTTCAGCTTGCTGAATAGCATGGACAGTTCTTGCTTTGTCTTTTCTTGTGGGGGCAGTCTCTGTACCTATGATTCCCTTTATAGCCCCAACACTCCATGGGTGGAGGCCTTGGCATCTAGTCACTCCCTTCAACTTTCCTGGGCTCTTTAAAAGATGACTGTCCCTAAGGACTATTTCTAAAAAAGGAAGGCTTGCTTCCCTTCTGCCTCTGTTCTTTCTTAAACCTCTTCTGGTCATCCCAAGCCTTCTGAAAGGTAGGCTTTTCTCTCTGCTGTTCATATAGGAATTTCTCCCTTCTTATGTTTTCTTCCATGGTCTTATGATCATCGTATTGAATCTTGTCACCAATGGAAGGTGGCAGTCCACTTAGATACCTCTGAATTTTGATAGCCTCGTCTTTGATGAATGGAACATACTTCAGCAGTTCCAGAAAACTTCGTTCATACTCATCAATGGTCATACTGCCTAACATGACTTCAAAGAACTCCTTCATCTTTTTGTCATAATATCTTTTAGTCAGGTATTTCTTCTCGAAATACCTCTTGAATTCCTTCCAAGTAAACTCTTTCTCTTTGATGTGTTGCACCTGCACAAACTGATCCCACCACATGGATGCCTTTCCTTTCAGTTGGTACATTGCAATTCTTCCTTCTGCATGAGAAGAATAATTCTGCAGTTGGAAGTATTTCTTCATGCCAAGCAACCAGGTCTCGGCATCTTTCTCCTTCTTATGTTCTCGATTGAATGTTGGAGGTTTAATTTTATTCATCTCTCCTTTCAATCCCTCCTTTCCAAATCTTCGATGTTTTCTGGTAGGGGACGAGCTCGAACTACTGTGTGTCTCCCTATCCGAATGTTTTTGGGAGGGACTGTGACGTTGGCTACCACTCCTCGATCTACTTCTTCTCCCATGAGTTCTGTGACTCTCTGTCATACTTGAGTCTCTTCCCTTCTCAAGTTTCTTCTCTATTCTTTCCAAACTTTGCAATAATTTTAAGTTTAATTTCCCTTGCCGATCCTTAACTTTCATGAGATTTCGGCTATCGACTCGACGCTCCTTGGCCTCTCTTTGTAGCCCTTCAAGGATTTTCATTATATGTCCTTCCTTATCCATCTCATTTCCAAGCCCATTAGAGTTCGATCCTTCGAGTCCCTGGTTAACATTCTTTCCTTCCTGTTCATCTTCTATTTTAGGGGTAATTTGCACTCTTCCCCACTCCATACTCGGCGTTGATTATCTGGAGTTTTGGCCTTCGTTGAAATCTACATATGCACTCTGTGCAATTGAATTCGAAATCTGTCAGGCCATTAAACTTCATGAACAATCCACAACATTTATAATTAATACGAACAAGAATGAAAGACATTTCAACTTCACAATTTTTCTGAGCTCTATCTGTCTCTGTGTTTTTTCGGTTTTCTTGAAATTCTCCTATTTCCTTATCGGAAAATTTTCCTCCCACAAAGAACTCTTCGAGGTCTCCCTTCCTTCTATCGAGGTTACCTCTATCGGGATTTTAAAACCGACATTGTTCTGGTGGGTTGAATCTCCGATTTACGATTTCCCGATGCACTACCTTTACGGGTAGCCCCTGCTATGGACTCTACATCATGTGATCGTTGACTCGTGACCCCGGCCTTTTCCCTTATCGGGGTTCAGGGTTTCACAAATCTTAATGTGCCAAAACTCTTGACAGTGGAATCCCTGATTTCCCGATTTCTGATGGACTCCGTCCATGCTAGCCCTCCGGGCTATAGCCTCACCATATGACCACTTCCCATGATCATGATCAATCCTCTTATCGGGGTTTCGGAATTTGTGATGTCGCGATGCACATGCATTCACAACCTCCGATCCTCCGATTCCCGATGTGCTTTTACACTGGCTAGCTCTCCTGGCTTAGCCTCTGGTCCACATGACCATACTATACGACCTCCACCCTACCCCGTCGAGTTTCGGTGGTTTCAATGTCATGCTCATATGCTCACGGGATCCCCGATGTGTCCCAGTCGTTGACTTGTCAATAGTCCTTTTGCCTGTCGCTAAAAATCTACCACCTGTCCTCCTGACAATCGATGTGGCCCCACGCTCCTAGGCCTTATCGGGAAATCACGTATCGCGATTTTCCAATGCACAAAACCTTTGCTTCCGGGATCTCCGATATCCCAATTCCTGATATGCCGATGCGCCTTTTTGGCTTTAACCCTTCGCGGTTAAGTCAGGTCCATGTGACCTCTACCCCATGACCATACTCAAAGCTCTCGTCGGGGTTTCAGGGTTTGGAGTTTCAAAGTGTATGAATCACTTGTCACCGGGGTTCCCGATTTCCCGATGAACTTCAAACACCGATGGACTTACTCCTTGTCAGGACTTTCCTCGATGGTGCAGATCTCTGCCACGTGTCCACTAAATGAATGGTCCAGATTTTGTCACAAAATTGTAGATCGCGATTCCGTGTGACGAGATCTCTATGTGTTCGAGAACTCCGATTCTCCGATTTCCGACTTTGCAGAATCTCCTGACACGTGTCCACCCAAGATTCATGGCTATGATCCCTCCTCAGGATTTTGAGAATCGCAAGGTCTCGATTCTCTTGACTTCTAATATCCTGACGCCTCTTCGGGACTTCTCCTCTACCCATGAGGACTTAAGTCCTGCGCAACTTCTGTCAACTCGGACAATTGACGGGTAATCCCACAGGAATCTTACGACTCACGATCCTCCCGAGTTTGAACTCCTGTGAAGTATCCAAAGGCTTTAAACCTTGTACACGTTCTCCAGATCTGACGGTTACAAGGGTCCGCCTTCCCTCCTGAACAGATCCTATGGCTCTAACACCATTGGTGTAGAGACCTGTCTTCCTGTGGTCATAGACCATACCAGCTGCAGTTTCATAGCACCGCTATACCTCCTGAGCTTAATAAAAACTCGTCAAGTATCTCCTTGCCGCTTCGGAGCAAACCAGGGTCGGAAATGGGTCCTCCCGACTCAACTTCCCTTCGCATTCTCAGTCCAAAGACAGCTCCACTGGCCCATCTAGGCTCAATGTCGAAACCTTCGCTCTAATACGAATTTGTAGTGTACCCTTTCACTACCGAGGTTTCCAAACCCCTCAATTACCATTCTATAAATGAATGTTTACATAATTGGTACAGGAATTATAAGCATATGCATTTAACATAATTAAACACACTTAATTCTTAGAGTAAAATATATAAGTTACTGCTACAATTAAACAAGCCATAGCATTCAACAGTAACTCATTTACACAGCGGAAAACATGATACATGAACAACATAGTCATGCCAAATGTGATAAAAGCATAATTCATATACTTATCTTTTAACAGCTGTAGAATTTCACCAACCAAGTGCAGGCCTTCCACGAACCTCCTAGCCTTAGACCACACTGTTCATCATCTCAACAGTGGGTCACCCCCGAGCTGGGACCGAGCTCCACCCCAAGGCAAGGAATCTAGACTCAGGCTGAGGTTACAGGGAAGATAGCACATACACAACCACCCGGAAGAAAGCTCTCCTAGGAATCTCCCACGCTCACTGCCCACAGACCCTCATTCCCCACATGCTTGTTCCACCCCAGGAGAGTGCACCTTCTCTGTCACCTAGACAGTCCTTCGGCTGCTAGTCTCCCTTACCTTGGGTTACAGGAACAGATTGGACCGGAAGTCTCCAGGCTCTATGGCAGCTACAGGGATTCCTTCCAGGAGCTCTCTTCTCCCTCTACGCACTCTCTCACTTGGAGGAGTCTCTTAAAGGCCAACAAGCCTCACGTAGTCCAATACTGCGCAGTCACAACAACCTATGGGAAACACAGACAAAGGCTTCCCAAAACGGTTCAACAATCACTGGATGATCTCACGGCATGATTTCGGAACAGGCTCCATGCACAGGCTAGCTCAGCTTTTCCCCAACAACAAGGATTCTTCCACTCGAGTTCAACACAGGGTTCCAGTTCAGGAAATGCGCTCACGGGATTTCTCAGAGACAGACACAGACTCCACCCTCACTGGACAGGGGTGTACACAGACTCTTTAGGACAAAACACATGCTTTCTTTTCTGTATCAGGATTACACAAAGGTCTCTTGCAGACTGGCTTTCCCACTCGGCTCTCGCTCAGGGCAGACGGATCGAATGACTGAGAACCCCCCTCACGGATTACTGCCTCTGTTTTATTTGCATGCACTAGGGTTGACACTTGTCACCCTGGGAACTGCGTGCATTCCATCCGTACGCCTTCCTCCCACCACTTGGGAAATCACGGGTCCTTCCAAAAGGACTTAGGATAAAATAATGTGCACATAGCTTTTTAGGAAATAATATTAAAATATTATTTCAGGCCTAAGCCCCCTAGGCTTAGCCCCTAGGCTCATCACTCAGCCCCTTTCCCACCTTCCAGCCCCTAGTTCCTTGCCCACTCTGTGGATGCTCAGTCCCCCATCACTCATTCCTCGTGGTCGGTCTGCACTGGCGGTGTTTATATTTTATTAATTGATCTGCATACATACAAGTACATCAACAGGCTCCTAGCCTTCAACACTTAGGCTCTCTAGCCTAACAAAACACATAAGCCTACAGCTTATACAAGACTTGGCTCACCAGCCTATAGAACACATTTACAATTCTTTGCATAAAACATTATCTGTAACGGGGCTCGGCCTTGGGGACACTACAGAGAGGGTGAGTGGGGTCTACTGCCCGCTCTTGAGTTCCCCTATGCTGCATGCAGGACTTGTGTGTCTGGGGTGCCCACTCTAGCCAATCTATCAACCACATGTGCCAAAGACTCAAACATGGTCCGTTGACTAGCTAACATATCATTGATAACCTGCATGAAAGTTGTCTTTGGATCTACGGGGGCCTTGTCATTGCCCTCTAGTCTCTCATATATGTCTCCTAGCATCCTCTCTGCCTCGTGCTCAACCTCACGCTCTTCCCTTCTCTCTGCTTCTCTGTGTACCTCTTCCTCTTCCTCTGAGCTAGGAGGAAAAGGGGGGAAATCAGGCCTATGCCTTCTTTCCTTATGCCTGCTGTAACTGACATGTTCGTCACTTACGTGTTCATGGCCCTTTGGGTTTTCTGATGCACTCATTGTCTTTAGTCACAGGCTGGCAGGACTAAAGCTCTGATACCACTGTAATGTTCCTGACTAGGCTAGTCTAGGAAACACTGCTAATGTGTGTGTAGGATCAATGGTTTACAACATATAAATAATCATACAAATAATAAATGTGACAAAGGACTGCAAAGTATGTATTATGATATTTTTGTGTATTACAAAATGGTCGAAATGGCTGAATAAGCTGACAATGCTCGCCTAGATCAACAAACAAATGATCTTAGTTGGAATACAAATAAGCAACTAAAAGATAATACCTGGAATATGGGAGCACTATGGAATCAATGGATGCGCTGGGACTATGGCAGCTCTGACGGTAATTGTTGGAAGTCTGGAAAGTTCACCCTCATAGCTATACTTCTTAGAATGGCCTGGAAAATGTCCCCAATGATGCGCCTTGCTCTAGTCCTCAGTACTGGTATCTGTTGGACCCCTCTGCTGATGAATCTAGACCCTGGATGGATACCCCTTGGGGAATGTGCCCCTCTTCTTCTGGCAAAATGTGTCCTAGTAATTCCATTGTTGGAATCGGATGACGTATGTCTCAAAATGACCACCTTGGTCTACAGGGAAATGGGTCAGAAGGGTTTCCCTGAATCTGGTATGATGCTCGCTCTGGAACCCCAAATGTGTCTGCCAAAAGTGTCTCACATCCAAGTCTAAAAAATGTGTTCCAGTTGATTCTTTTGTCAAAATATGATGAGGAACCATGCGGAAGATGCGCCTTACCCTCCTTTCAAATGGGTCGGAGGGAAATCTTAGAATTCTCCCTGGATGGGATAAGTCGACTAAAAACCCTCTCAGAAGCTGTGCCCTCACTCTAGATGAATGTGCCCTTGTTGTTTAACACTGTTTAACTGCTGCTAAAGAATGATGGAAGACCTGAATGATCTTCCCAATGACTAGGGTGTGTCTCTCAACACTAAAATCAGTCACTGGTGTCTTCCTCCTGGAATCCACTGAACTATCTCTCCTGAGATGCACCTCTTCTCCTCAATGACAAGTCATAATCTGCATAATGATGAATTAGGTCACTGACCCTTCCTTATAGCTTTCCAAAACCTTAAATCATTCTAAAACCCTATTTCATTGTTGACTTCCAAAACCTTAAATCACTGCTGAAACCCTAATTCACTGTTGACTTCTATTTTTAACTCATAATGACTTTAAAGTGCTTTTAACCCCTTTTAGCTCAATGTCACTTTCCGAATATAACACTTGTGACTGGAGTGACCTCTAGTAACCCTGTTTACCCCTCTTTGGCCATGGCTATAGTCTAACAGGCTCTTATTTGTAAATGGACATGTTCGAAAGAGACATAAGGAAAATCAACAATGTTAAAATATGATTAAACTCTGGCAAATTCCATAATGTAAGAGGACATTGAAAAATTCTTAAAATGGTATGGATTGGATTTAATTAATTTATCATATTTGTAACAATAATAAATTTAAAAATAAAAATATAATCAAACTAATTCTTAATTTATTAATATTGGTTATAATATCAATATTCTAATCTCATTACAGCTATAATTATGATAATTCACAAATGTTTTTTTCTAAATTTAATGTTTTTCTAATAAAAATTAAAACAAAAATGAGTTCGAATTTGATTAAAGAACACCCTGACCTCTGCTATGTAGAGTTTTATGGGCAAGCAATATCCAGTCCGCAGAATCATTAAGACTCTGACTCTGCAGACAGGATGGACATACATAATGGATATATGGTAATGCATCTATGGAGCATCCCGCCCTTACCGAATGGCCATCAATGTTGGAGCATGTTAGGGCCACGTATTGCAGCCCAGATCACAGAACGAAATCTGAGATCTTTTCAGTAGATAAATTTTCAAGAAGCACTCCGGTCATTTCGATTTTGAATTTTGAAGGTCCGGCGCATAGCCCTCGATGAATACCCCGGAGCTGCGGGTTGTTTCTTATTTTTGAATTAGCCTGTAGCTACCGGCTCACAACCAACTTGAAATGTCTTTCCCAGGCACAACACTTGATCCAAGATAGGCACTTGAGCAAGGTCACCACTTCTCTTTCAGTAAATGCAATGGTAAGAGGTTTTTAGTTTGAGTTGCGTCTCTGTTTTTGCCAAAATTTTTGGTGATATTCCAGATAATAAATAGCTTATTTCTGTTTTAGTTTCTGTTTTCTGAAGCTATTGGCATTCCTGTTGCTGCTCCTGTAATAGTTCCGGGCCATGACTCTCCTCCTCCTCCAAAGAGCGTTCCTCCGAAAGGCTCCGGTGTGCTACAAATAGTAATGTGATGGACCGTTCCCCGGTTCCCCAAACCTCTGTTTTTCAAAATCCGTGGGCAACATTTTTTTGCCACCTGCCCTTTCAGTCTGGGCGTTCATTATTTCTTTTTCCCTTCCTTGCCAGGCTCTACTCGATCTTGTTATCAAAACCATAAACACAGTTTAACAATTAAGAATATCAATCCAAAATAAATAAAAAAATAAGAAAGCAATAATTATCAATGAAAGGGGGCAGATGAAAGATTTCCGTACACTAGGAGATCGCAACTTCTGTAGGATCCATTGTTGCCGCAGCAATGCCAATGCTAACATTAGAGTTTTCCATAGTATACGTGTCTTCACATTAAAGCTAAACCTTAAATATCAAGGGATCTACGACAATGTATTTCCATGGTGCGTAGTCCGTCCCATATACATACAGAGAAATTGCTTAAAATGGATTTTAGATTTCATGATGGGAAGAATCACATAGTTCTAGGAATTAAAAGAAATTGGAACACACTATTGGAATTATGCTATTTTATTTTATTATAAATTTTTAGAATTATTATGATTTTTTATAAAAATATAATAATTATTATGTTTATTTTTAAATTATTATTATTATAAAAATTATTTTTTAAGATATCATTTGATTTTTATAAAAATATTATAAGCATTATGTTTATTTTTAAATTATTTGATTTTTTATAAAAATATTGTAATTATTATGTTTATTTTTAAATTATTATTATTATAACAATTATTTATTTTTTGAGTTTCATTTCTTATTATCGATACTATAAGTTAATATAGTGGTTGGTTCTTATCTTTCATGTGAATATAAGAATTTGTAAAAATAAAATTGTTATTTAGAGTAAAATTCAATTATTATGCTTCAACTTCATTCACATATACATATAAATTAGGAAATTTGTATTACTTCAAATCTTTATATATATATGTTAAGATAATTTTTCTCTATGATATAATTTTTTTTAGAGTATGGATAATAGAGAGAGCTTCAAGGGTTAGTTTGATTGGTTTGACTATATTTTCTAAATGTGTAGTGGCAATGGAGACCTAATGGTTTTTTTCTGGACTTAGGTGTCCAACAAAGTACTCTATTGTAGTCTAATGAGTTGACATATTCAATCTTCAAAATGGAGAAAGTCTGATCCAAAGCATAGTCAAGACAATTCATGATGGAAAGGGAGATTGCATGATGAAAAGTGATTCATTATTAAACTCACATACATTCTACATAAAATCCTAACTAGACATCCACAAGTAAGAAGCACTCATAATAGAAACATAAACATACACAAGCTCAAAAAGAAATAAGCATGATGCATCACATCATATGAACACTCGAACTAAAAATGAAAGGAGGATATTCATCAATATTATTCAATATAGCCACTACAATCATATGCCCTGTAGGTATCTCATAATAGTGTAATCGAAGATTTCTCTTTGAAAATAACCTATCAACCTTAGGCCAACTCATCAACCTTTCTCCCATAGCCCCAAAAGGTGTATTTATTCAATTTACACTAATTAAGTTTTAGGGGGAGTTTATGAAGTTGATGGGAGAAAAAGTGGCAATGGGGTGTGAAGGAACCTGTGCACATTCCTAGAAACTCGTAGGCGTTCTTAATCCTATAGCCTTGGTACTAACCGAACCGTCACACAAACTTGCCAACCCAGATTATTTAGGAACGTGCATGTGTTCTTGAGAAACATGTGTTTAGGAACGTGTATGTGTTCCTAAAAAAACTGAAATTAAAATAACGCGTGCGCTTTAGAAATGTGCACATGTTCTTAAAGCACGTGCGTGTTATTAGGAACAAGAACACGCACGCATTCCTGTTAAAGAAAGAAAATACGACATCACATCACATGGTGGGTATCTTCATATTTTTAAAAGACAATTGACTATTATAGGCAAAGTTTTGAACGAATACATAAAACATTTTCTAATTTTCTTGTGACAATAGTGAAAGGAAAGCACGTCGGTCATCGCACGACCCTCGATGAGAACTATTCACTTGACTTCAGAGCCTTAAAGAGTCTGTAGACAGGATGGCCATACATTCATATTGATATGCCCCATCCCTCCAGCACGTGCAAATTCTGATCACCTATCTAGGCACCTCCTATTAGTCATCCCAGTGGGCCCTACGATATACGACACTTATATACAATGGTGTAGTCCCTCATTCCGACCATCAATTTTTCATCCATCCCGTCAAACTGAGATGGAATTATTGGTTTCAATTTTTGATTTCAAATTCAACATTGAAATGGTTGTTATTGACCGCCTCACATTTTCCCCAAAAATTATATAAAAAACACTCTACTCAATTAATTCAAATGCCGGGTGATTGCAGGGTGATGGCATAAGATAAAATAAGATCCTAGATCAAAGAGAGAGGATGTAAAAGGTGGGTCATGCACGCAAAAACATCAGCCAACGAGGAGTAACAGTTTGGGATGAACAAACAAGCACAATTTTGGGTTATGGTGATGATTACATAGGGTGGTGCAGTAGATGAAAATGTTGGTTATGGGATGGTGCGGAAGCCACGAGCTCAATTTTGACTAGGGGGTTCAACAAGATGAGAATTATTAGGTCCAGTGTTTTTCTTTGTATGCAGTGAAGCTTGGGGAGTCTATGGGAACCATAAACCATAGAAAAACACTAAAAGGCATGTAATCTTGCAAGTTATCCGACTCTCTAGGCCATAGGCCATTGGAATTTATTTTGTGGATGGAAGTCCTTTGCTTGGAACTTGGTGGGCTCAAAACCTCGTAGGAACATAATGATACTAGGGCTAAAAGAAGACAAAATTGACTAGAGTGGGCTCTAGAATCTTAATGAGACTTGAAATTCTTTCATCAATGAGTTTGACCCAAAAATTGTTGGAACGTGAACTTAAAGGGCCCAAATAAATGGAGCGAAGAGATAAGACCAAGGACCAGGGGTGGAGTCTTCCCTATCTCCAACCCTCAAACTCGACTAGAGACATTCAAAGACTGAAACTAAATCCATCCCATCAAACTGAGATGGAATTATTGGTTTCAATTTTTAATTTCAAATTCAACATTGAAATGGTTGCAATCGACTACCTCACATTTGCCCCAAATATTATATAAAAAACACTCTGCTCAATTAATTCAGATGCATGGTGATTGCAGGGTAATGGCATAAGATAAAATAATATCCTAGATCAAAGAGAGAGGATGTAAAAGGTGGTTCATGCATGCAACAACTTCAGCGGACGGGGAGCAGTAGTTCGGGATGAGGAAACAAGCACAATTTTGGGTTATGGTGATGATTACATAGGGTGGTGCAGTAGATAAAAATGGTGGTTATGGGAGGGTGGGGAAGCCACGAGCTCAATTTCAACTAGGGGCTTCGACAAGATGAGGATTATTAGATCCAAGGTTTGTCTCTGTATGGAGTGAAGCTTGGGGAGTCTATGGGAACCATAAACCATAAAAAAACACTAAAAGGCATGTAATCCTGCAAGTTATTTGACTCTCTAGGCCATAGGCCATTGGAATTTATTTTGTGTATGGAAGTCCTTCACTTGGAACTTGGTGGACTCAAAACCTCATAGGAACATAATGATACTAGGGCTAAAAGAAGACAAAATTGACTAGAGTGGGCTCTAGAATCTTAATGAGACTTGAAATTCTCCCATCAATGAGTTTGACCCAAAAATTGTTGGAACGTGAACTCAAAGGGCCCAAATAAATGGAGTGAAGAGATAAGACCAAGGAGAAAGGGGGGAGTCTTCCCTATCCCCAACCCTCAAACTCAACTTGAGATATTCAAAGACTAAAACTAAATCCAAGAAAACGGGGCGTGAAGAACCTAATAATTGCATCCCAAAAACCAAACCACCTAAACAAAAACCAAAACAGAGAGCAGGGATCATTTTAAGGATGGAAATTTATTGTAAAGTGTTAAAACCTTGGCGAATCTTACTAATCCTTCATATTCCAATTACAAAATGTTTGACGATATTTTTGTAAAAATATTCAAATTTGTAATGATTTTATATAGTTTGTATAAAATTTTGGCGATTTTTAATGTAAAATAATTTTATCCTTTAGAATTTGGGTGAATCATTTTTAGAATAATGAATCTTTTTTTGGGAAAAACCATAGAAAATTATCCCATGAGATAAATTTATCCCCTAAAGTCATCCCTAACAGAGAGGTAATTCTTACCATAATTTCTTGATAATCACATAACTTCTAGAAATTCATGAAACAAGGGTGGAGTGAACCAAAGAGTGGGATCCAATGACAGCTACCAGAGAAATCAAACCTAGAAGGTGGAACAAAAACAAACACGGTCCTTGAGACCAAAAAATTAGACAAGACATGAAACAAAAACTCAAATTGTTGAACTAGGCCACATCTCCCATTATCCCATCTCACATACAAGGATCCATAATGAAGGGAATGAAACCTAGAATGAAGATTAATTCTTGCATGCAAAAAACCAGAACTTGTGTCCTTGTGATTCATTTTCATGTGCTTGGAGATATCGTTAAGAAATGTTAAACCATAGGATTATTAATTGGAGTGCTACATTTCTTTGACTTCAAGTGGGTCATAACGATTAGGGGATAAAATAAAAACTAAGGCCCCAAATTTTTACTGAAACTCCTTGAACTATGGAGCAGTATTCATTTTCTAAGTGGTGAACATGATTATTAAGTTCCCTTAACACATGATAGTATACGACCCTAACAATGAGTTAGATTTCTTTGTTGATTCTAGAAAAGATAGAGGCAAACCTACTAACTTTTGGAGGTGTCTTAAGAACTAGGGATTTGAAGAACCACAACTCTTTTGTGTATGCACATTTATGGAAGCGCTTTTGTATATAAACATTTATGTAAATATTTATGTGTATGCACATTTACATACGCACTTTCGTGTATGCACATATACGGAAAAACTTTTATATATGTTCATTTACAAAAGGGCTTCCTTGTATGCTCACGCTTCAGTATATGTGCATACATAAAAGAACCTTTGTAAATGCGCGTATACAAAGAATTTTCATAAATGTGCATATACGAAAGAGCTTCCATAAAAACACATACACAAAAGATATTTCATAAATGTGCATATAGGGAAAATAGATTCCATATATGCACATTTATATAAATGCTTTCATGTATGTGCATATACATAATACAACTTATATAAATGCGCATTTATGGAAGAGAAATTCCATAAATGCATGAATTATTCTCTTCCCTTCGTATATGCACATTGACAGAAGTGGTCGAATTCCATATTTACGTAAGTGAATATTTTCCATGAATTATTCTCTTCCTTAATCCCTTCCTCACTCCCCCCACCTCCCCCCATCTATCCCTCACACACTACCCCCCATCTCTATCTCTCTCTCGCTCTCTCATTCTCGATCCCTCACGCACACCCCCCCACCTCTCTCTTTCTCTCTCTTGATCCCTCACACACACACACCCTCTCTTTCTCTTTCTCCTTTCACTCCCTTTCCCCCCCCATATCCCCCTCTCTCTCTATCCC
>ML780275.1:234121-267918 GCA_009831015.1 Picea engelmannii
TATCCCCCTCCCTCTCCCTTTCTCTCTCCCCATCTCTCTCAAACAAGTCCTCCCAAAACCAGAAGAAGAAGATGCCAAGGAAAAGTTCAAGAAGAATGAAATAAAGGCCAAGAGGATATTGACAAATTCAATCAAGGATCACTTGATCCCCAATGTATTAGAATTGAAGACACCAAAGGAAATTTTTGATTCCGTAATCATACTATATGAAAGAAAGAATACCAACAAGAAGCTTACACTAAGGCATCAACCTAGAAACATAATGATGAACAATTCAGAAACAATCTCCAGCCACTTCATGAGAAGTTTGCAAATCAATGACCAGATAACAACTATTGGAGACTTGGTGGATGATTCAGAGCTTATGACTAATACACTTAATGGTTTTCCATCTTCTTGGGACCCATTTTTTCAAGGAGTTTGCGCAAGAAGTAAATTTTCCAAATTTGACTAGTTGTGGACACATTGTTGCCAAGAAAAATCTAGATTGATATCCAAATCATAGAAGACTAATTATGAATAAAATCAATCTCTTCCGCTCATGTGAATAAAAGGAAATAAATGAGAGATTTCATTCCGAAGAAAACTCGAAGACCACACCATAAGAAGGATGTGCTTAAAATCATATGTTACACTTGTGAGAAGTTGGGATATTATGCATTTCAATGTCCCCATGGGAAAGGAAAGAGGAAACATCATGAACATGCAGTTGATATGGAAGAGCCCTCATCTCATACGAAGGAAAAGGAATTGAAGGATAAAGGAATCGAAGGATTATTTTTTTTTGGAATTCATTGTACCTTATTTTATTATGGAATTTGTCAATCTCATGGAGGATCTAATCAATAACATAAGGTTACAACATGATAATAAATCATGCCATAGATATATCATTGCAACATGTTGAGATTAAATATCAACATATAACTTACACAAATAGTTTCACCATCAAATAAATCAAAATCACAACGTAGGGCTATATTAGGCTAGCACAGAATAGCGAGAAACACCACAATAGAGACATTTTTGGAGTCTAGGATTCTTTGGTTGAATAATCAATTGGGTCCTAATAGTTTTTCCTCCATTGAGGTTCTTTCAGGGATGAATGCACTTTTACTTAGGTTTTGCTTCACCCAAATAAATTCATAGGCCCAAATCCTAACCTTTGCAAGTGTTTGTCATTTGAAGAGCTTAGGTAGTGGGATAATATGCTAATATGTTAGATTCTAAGACTTTAACTTCTCTTCCTTTATCATAGAGTATTTTTTTAATCAACAATGCATCGCAAGGGAATTATCCCATTTCCCCCAAGAAAATACATACATTCATTGGGAACAAAGTGGAAATAGTTTATGTATATGTGCATATATGGAAGAAAATCACTTCCGTATATGCACATATACAAAAATGATTTCCTTCCGTATATGCACATATACGAAAGTTGACCACTTTTATATATGCACATATACGGAAATGGTCGAATTTCGTATATGCACATATACGGCAACATTCGTATATAAACATATACGCAAGTGGTCGGCTTTTGTGTATGCGCATATACAAAAGTGTTCGGCTTGTGTATATGCGCATAGACATAAGTCGACCATATACTGAAGCTAACATGGGAATACAAAAGTGGTCAGCTTTCGTAATGCGCATATACAAAAGTGGTCTTCTTCCGTATAAGCGCATATATGGAAGCGAGACACTTTTGTATATTTGCATATATGGAAGTTGACCACTTCCGTAAATGTGCGTATAAAAAACTGGTCGTCTTTCATATATTCTCATATATCGAAGTTGGCCATATACCGAAGCCAACTACTTCCGTATATGTGCATTATGAAAATGCGAAACCGGGTCGCTTCTATGTATGCGCATATACTGAAGTTGACCACTTCCGTATATACACATGTATGGAAGTGACGGGCTTCTATATATACGCATAAACAGAAGCTGACCACTTTCATATATGGAATTCATATATGCGTATATACGAAAGCCGGCCACTTTCGTATATGCAAATATATGAAAGTGGCTAGCTTCCAGATATGAGCCTATACGGAAGTGGTCAACTTTTGTATATGCATATATATGAAAACTGACCACTTCCATACATGCACATATACAAAAGTTGACCAATTTCATATATGTGTATATACGGAAGTGACCAACTTGTGTATATGTGCATATACAAAAGTTGACCACTTCCCTATATGCGCATATACAGAAGTCGACCACTTGCGTATATGTGCATATATGAATATGGTCAGCTTTTGTATATGTGCCTGTACGAAATCCAACCATTTTCGTATATGCGCTTATATGAAAGTGGTCAGCTTCTGTATATGTGCGTATACACAAGTGGTCATCTTCCATATATAGGCATATACAAAAGTGGCCAGCTTCTGTATATGTGCATATACAAAAGTGGTCAACTTCCGTATATGCGCATATACAGAAGTGGTCACACTTTCGTATATGTGCATATACAAAAGGTGACCACTTCTATATATGCACATATATGGAAGCTGACCATATATGTGTATATACAAAAACTGACCACTTCCATATATCCGCATATACGAAAGTGGTCAGCTTCTGTATATGTGCATATATAAAAGCTGGCCATTTTTGTATATGCACATATAAAAAAATTGACCATTTTCATATATGCGCATATACGGAAGTTGACCACTTCCAACCACTTTCATATATGTGCATATACGAAAATGGTCGGCTTCCATATATACACATATACAAAAGTTGACCACTTCCATAAATGTGCAATACAGACACTCAACACTTCCGTATATGTGCATATACAAAAGCCGACCACTTCCGTATAGACGCATATATGAAAGTCGACCACTTCCGTATAAACACATATACAAAAATGGACCACTTGAACCATATATGCATATATATATGGAAGCTGACCATCCCCATATACAAAAAATGACTACTTCCATATATGCGCATATATAAAAGTTGTAAGCTTTCATATATGTGCATATACAGAAGATGATCATTTTTGTATATGCACATATACGAAAGTCAACCATTTCCATATATGCGCATATACAGAAGTTGACCACTTTCGTATATGCGCATATACAATCAACTTTCGTATATATGCATATATAAAATTTAACCACTTCCATCAATATAGACGATGACCACTTCCATATATGCACATATACAGAAGCCAACCACTTTCGTATATGCACATATACGAAAGATGACCAATTCTGTATAGGTAGATATACGAAAATGGTCGGGTTTCGTATATGCGCATATACGAAAGTGGTCAGCTTCTGTATATGCCCATATACGGAAGTGGTCAACTTCCATATATGTGCATATATGGAAGCCGAACATTTTCGTATATGTGCTTATACATAAGTGGTCAACTTCTATATATGCACATATATAGAAGTGGTCAGCTTCTGTATATGTGCATATACAGAAGTGGTAAGCTTTGTATATGTGTGCATATATTGAAGTGGTCAAGTTTCGCATATGCGCATATGCGGAGGCCGACCATTTTCATATATGCTGATATACAAAAGTGGTCATCTTCGTATATGCGCATATACGAAAATGGTAAACTTTTGTATATGTGCATATACAAAAATGGTCGGCTTTCGTATATATTCATATATGAAAATGGTAGGCTTCCATATATGCGCATATATGAAAGCTGACCACTTTTATATATCCGCATATACGGAAGTGGTTATCTTCTGTATATATGCATATATGTCAGCTTCCGTATATGTGCATATATGTCAGCTTCCGTATATGTGCATATTAGTGAAGGGAGACCACTTCCGTATACATACATATAGAAAAGTTTACCATTCAACTCTCAAACACTAGATTTTGGAGTTAGATTTGTGAGAATATCTCAAACACTAGGATCTCACAAAACCAACTTTCAAACTACCTCCTAAAAATAAAATCACACAAATCACTTGAGATTAACTCTACTTCTCAATACATTATCAAGATAAATAAGAACTATAAATTTCAACAATTTTCAAATAAAATAATTTTAATTGCAATATCTTTATTATTCTTATTAATAACATTAATATAAAACCATCATTGAAATATTTAGGCATCCACCACTAATTAATTTAGCTATTAGTTACATCTATCTACAGTCTTTGCCCACCACAAAACTACCATTAAATTGTCATTACAAGAGATTGTGAACTTCCCACCTTACGAGCAAAAACAATGCCCATATTTGCACGTCGTTGTTGGATAGAAATCAATAGTCCTTAAATTAAATAAAAGAAACAAGGAGAAGCAATTGAATCCGTGGCCACGAGTAAAAAATTCTTTTAACTAGACGGGTCCGTGCCTCTTTTAACACACCGTACTTCTGAGAAAAATGCATCCACCGCTACATTGCACGTTTTTTAATGAATTCATGTAAAGAAGGTGGAGCCACATTACTGGTTGGTCGGTTTGTTTAGTGAAAGCCAAGGAAAAATCCTATGGTTTCCTTTTGTCTGACTCGATTGAAATAGCCTACTTTATTAATTTTTAATATTTTTTTGGATCAAAGAAGTTGTTGAAACAGTATATTTGAGTAGTTGAACTCGTATAATCTAAGTATTTCTGAGTTGTTTTGGGTGGTAGGGAAGTTAAATTTATTTTTAAAATATAATTTAAAAAATAAAATTTTCTATTAATAATTTTAAAAAACAAAACATTTAAATAAAACTAATTTTAAAAAACAAAACATTTAAATAAAACTAATTGAAATAAATTTATTCATATACAAATGAAATAAAAATAAAAAATAAAATAAATTTATATGATAAAACTTATTGTACAAAACTTTAAGTCCTCCAAAATAACACTTGTATTGTGAGCGTATTTATGTGGGATTAGTCAGAAAATATTTGTATAAAACTAGTTGAAATCTCTTAATATGCATCGAGTCTTCCAGAAATGGCCGAAAATTTGTTTGAACCAAAATCTAATTTAAAGTGTATGGTTGAATACATAATGCACATTACAAAACAGAATGAAATAGAGGAGCATTTGGGGATTGTATAACCAGAATTAATCTTAATGAAATAGAAGAGCATTTGGTGATGGTACAAAAAGAACTATTTTTGTTGAAAGTATCTATCGCTATTTTATTCAAAGTTATCCTATGCACTTCATTTTATAAAACTCGATAAAATAGGCGAATCTCAGCACATGAACTTTATTTCGTGCCCAAAAATTGTTATGATTTCCATTGAGGATGAAAGCAGAAGAGCTTCGACCAAAAATCAGAGCTTGCACTGCCTATATAAGTAATTATATTTTCCACACTGGTTATGCTCGGCATATGTATCCACGGTAATTTCTAATCTTATTATGAAGTAGCTGATTAAAATTTTGTAATTTTTAATCTTAGTATGAAATAGTTGAATAAAATATTTAGTATGAAATAGTTGAATAAAATATTTTAGTATCAGTTATTTATGGTATTTAGTCAATCATTCAAGGCTCAATTATTTGTATCACATAATAAGACCTGGCATCTTGTATTTGATCACATAGTAGGGTTAGACATCTTGCAATAATCCCCTTAGTAGTAGATAATTGTATTTAGTTAATCATTCAAGGCTCAATTGTTTGTATCACATAATAAGACTTGACATTTTGTATTTTCATCACATAGTAGGGTTAAACATCTTGTAATAATCTTTTTAGTAGTAGTTATTATCCTATCAACTATGTAATACTGTTCAGTGAATGATTTGAATAAATAAAAGGTGGAAAGCTTATTATGGATTAAAAATAATTCTTATTACTCCTGTTATTTTATATGCTTGTGACTTTTGGGATTACAGTGTCTCTAAATAATCTTAGAGAAAATCAAAAAATGTTTTATAACTTACACTCTTAAAATTAAAAGCAATATATTATATTTCATCCTCCTCATATATGTAAGTATTTCTCCTATTGAGAACATGTCTATGACCAAGGACTATGTACATGAACAAAATAAACACCATGAAAGATAAGAGGCACAAGATCAACCACATGGAAGATAAGAGGCTTCTTAGACATAAAGAGTATCTAGGAAGAGATCACTATGCAAAATAACTATAATATTAAAAATATTATTAAATCTAAATTGAAGGAGAAATTAGAGTGACACAAAGAATTAAATAGTAAGAGAAATTTAAGATATTACAAATAGCTGATTAACCCTAACCTAAAATATCATAAATATATTATAAGGAGTTAGATCAATCATAATCTAGAAGATTAAAAGTATCTCTATATTTTGATTAAAATAAGGAAAATCAACAATGTTAAAATAAGAATAGCAAGCTTCATAAAGAAAAAAAAACACTAAAAATTCTTAAAATGTCATGGATTGTGTTTAAGTAATTTATCATATTTATGACATTAATAAAATTAAAAACAATTGAAAACTAATAGAACTAAATCTTAAGTTAAAAATATTTGTTATAATACCCACATGCTTAACATTTATTTCATTACAACAACTATAATAAATCTTAAATTCAAAATATTTGTTATAATACCTACATGCTTAACATTTATCTCGTTACAACAACTATAATAATTTAAAAATGCTTTTGTGCACATTTAAAGTATTTCTAAAAAAAAATAAAACAATTAACCCCTATTAAAATAAAGGAGAGTGTTTCCCGCGAAAAAAAAAAAAAGATAGAGAGAGTTCCATCAGTAGACGTTAATCATCACAGCTTGATTTTTTTTAACATTTGACAGACTATATCTCGTTTTCATGAGAAACGGATAGCGCGATTGCCGTGATTTAAGGATCGTCATATCTCGATTTCATTTTAGTTAGTTTCCCACATAGAGAGTAATGATAGGAATAGGGCGATTTCCGTTATTTATTGGTCGTCTGGTATTCAATGTTAGGATTTTGTCGGAAGTTGCAAAATTTGACTCAACTTCAATGTTGGTGGTTTGGCGTGGCGGCCAACGGTAAGTACAAATCCGTAGGCGGTCCGTAACATGGAAAGACAAATGCATGTGAACTTCATGCAACCATTTTGGCAGTTTGGCGGCGAACGCCAAGTACAAAGCCGTGACTGATCTGTAACATGCAAAGAAAAATGCATGTGATCCGTCTCCGTCGGTGCCCACCCATCAGAGAAGAAAAGGGTGATGAAATTCAACCTCTTCGTGCTTACAAAATTGTCAAAAGTTTATTGCAGCGCCCGAAATTCCACGGGAAGATGATAAGTATCTGCATGATCTATAACAACATCATCCCTATGGCCAACCGTTAACTAATATCAGTCACTAAATGCCAACAAAATGTTCTGACAGAAAATATTCTAATATTTCGAATATATCTGGCAGGTGTTTAATTCGCAATTTATTCTAATATCAAAGAGATATACAACACTGAACAAAATCCTAATCTATTATTCTACTAATCTAGACAGATAACAAAACCTTAATCTTTTATTCAACAAATAAACATAATAACAAATAAACACAACAAACAGAGTTATTATTTACTCTAACAGTCCACTATTCCTGGCAGATAACAAAACCATAATCTATTATTATACTATTAACAAAACCTTAACCTATTATTCTTAACAAATAACAAAATTTAATCTTTTATTTCGCGCACATAACAAAACCCTAATATTTTATTCTCCTTTGATAAAAAAAACCCTAATATGATCGACTGCATTAAACGAAAGAAGTAAGCATATTAACAAAATATAGTCCGTATATAAACTAATTTTATGTACACTAAACGAAGACGAAATGTTTATAAACTTATTAAAAAAAAATCTAACCTAATCTGTATAAAAAAATCTAACCTAATCTGTATACAAATTATGAAGGATATAAAGTGATCTGTACAAAAATGAATTTATCAACTTAGATCTGTATAAAAACGAATTTATAAGGTTATACTGCGCGCATATCATAAACTGTTTGAGAAGAAGTCTGCAACGATCTATGGTTCAACTGTCCATGCACTAAACTTTGCAGCTGAGACTCACATTCATGCCCCTTTCGAACACAAGTACCCAAATTGAGAAAATGAAACTCAACAAGAATAATCGGTCATGATATGTCTCTGTATAACTCGAAAAATCTCTCCGTAAATCCTATCATACTTTCCTTGCAAAAGAAAAATAGGTTGCCTCCGTTGAGGGATCGAACACTCAAACACTATTTGGAGCAATTCATCTGGGATTGACCATTGCACTGTCCCACCACCGTATTCTTGAGCATGGTGTCTCTGTTTTTAATATATTTTCTTTTAATATATATGAGCGAAGCCCCTTTAATGAGATTAATGACCTTCAACTAATTAAGGAAGAAGCTAGTATTTTTTTTTTTGAATGAGTGTGAGAATTAAGCATTGTGGGATTAGCTCCTACACTAAGAGACTTGACCAGCGCTTGTCCTGCGCTAGTCCACGTTGATGCGGTGCTCTTCATCTCCTTCCTTCATTGTCTCGTTCTCCTCCCTTTGCTCCAAGGCTTATCTTTCTGATGCACACTTGGGTTCCATTTATGTTGGCTAGAGTAATATCTATATGGTGGACATAGCGTAAATAGAGCTGGAATTGTCATGCCATCCGCTTAGGTTTTTCCGGCTGGCTTCTCTGTCCTCGGAAGTCTTTTTGCCTCCGCCTCAAGGTTGTTGAGGCGGTTCAGAATACCTATAAGCACCTTCTTTTGTTCTCTGGTTTTTGTCCTTTTGGTTTCCCTCTGGTTCGCACACATCTTACCTGTCAACATTTTTGTTCTCCAAGCTTCCTCCGTCGTCCTGTGGTAGAGAGTTGTCCTGGGCTGTGTGGCTCCAGGGTCCCTTATCTCCTCTGCTTCCTGAGTTAGTTTTATCTAGGGTTTGCCCCTACGAGCATTGTTGATTTCGCTCTCCCATATTTTGATGAACATCTTCCCCTTTATGTCTACCTGCTTGAGGAAGGTACTCTTTGCTTCCTTGACCACCTATTCGATTCTTTTTATCCTCCATGCGTTCTACAGAGGTTCAGTCGGGGCCTCTCTTACTATTGGTTTTCTTCATGTGTACCATCTTCACTTGCAAGTGGTAGTTTTTACGTTGGGTACTTCCCATGTTCAGCTTCACCTCTTTCTAGTATGTAAGGTGGCCCCTGTAATTGCTTTGCTCCAATCTGTGGTTATTTCTATTATACCTTTTTTTATGGAGCCAACCTGGCTGTGGTCCTGTCCTTACAATCATGGCTTGCTCATCAAGGTGGTCTTTCTAGTCGGTATCCTTTGTTCCAGAGCGTGTGCACTTGATGACCTTGCCGTAATTCCTACACCAATGCTTTGCCTTGCACGTTGCACACCATTCATTTCCCCTTCCCATAAAGGTACTTGGGTGAGGTGTGCCTAGACTTGGCCCTCGTGAACCCTTTTGTCCTTTGTCCTTCATTACTTGTGAGTTATCTATTCTTCTTTCCCACGGGTAGCCTCTGTACTTCTTTATATTGACAAGACCGTGGTGTCGTGCTTTTGCCTGATGTGTGATATGTTCCTGCATCCGTAGCCTTGTTTTATTGGTGGGCAATCAGATTCTACCTGGAACCTACGTTCCCTTCAGTGTCTGCTACACCTCCATTATTGTCATAATCTTCCATACTACTACTGTTGTCCCAGTCTTTTGTCGCAAGTTCGGTGCAATCTGTTCAGAATTGACCTTGTGGGATGTTTCTCCAGATTGTGTCCAGTTTTGGACCTTCGTTATCGACCCCCTCATTTGCTATTATGTCCGCCAGTCCATTTGATGACCTCTGAACACAACGCAACTCCACAATGATCCCTATCTGCAAGTGCTCCTGGATTTTTTGCAGTAGGTGGGCCAATCACCAATGCCTCTAGATTTTTCCCATTCTGGTACCGTTTTAAATTTTTCTTACTATGTTGATAACCAATGAGGAATCTCCTTCCACTATGGCGTTTGTCATCCCCTCCCAACTTAGAATATTCAGGCCAGTCTCTAGGGCTCCGAATTCCGCGACATTGTTGGTTGAATTGCCCAGACTTCCAGCATACAGCTGGATGATGTTTCCTTTACTGTCCCTAATTACTCCTCCCAAACTTGTTCTCCCTGGGTTGCCTTTCACCGCCCCATCAAAATTCAACTTGAGGGAGCCTGAAGGTGGTGGCTTCGAGTTTCTCTCACCTACTTGGAGTTGCGGTGACTGTCTGCACTGATTGGGGTTGCATCCACCATTCAGGTGGAATATATCTAGGACTCGGGAATCCTGATCAGTGGGTTGCACTCTACCTACCTGGTAGTTGCGGCTCTACATTGTCTCTCGTATCGTTGAGATTATTGTTTCCTTGATCTTCCCTTTGGGTTGGATTTGGTTTCTGAAAATGCGTCGATTCCTTTCCTTCCATATTGACCATATTATCATTCCTGGGGTGAGGATCCAACAGAGGTTCACCTATTCTCAATTGTTGTCATTTGCTTTCCAGAGATTGATGGTTGCGACAATGTTACCTCGGATCCTATCAGACTGGTGGAAGATACTTGCCGCCCAGTCCCAAAGTTTTGCAGTGTAGGCGCATTCGTCGAGGAGGTGGTTTGTTATTTCTTCTTGGGCTTGACAAAGATGGCATATTGATGGACTTGTGAATCCCCTTTTCCTTAGGTTATCCCAAGTTAGAATGCAGTTGTGTAGTATTATCCATTGGAAAATTTTTATTTTTGGCCATTGGGGGTTGTTCCAAAGCTTATCCCAGTGTTGCGCTGGGTCTTCTTGGTCTAGGTTTACCATATAGTCTGGAACTTATTTTAGGTTGACTTCCCCTTCGTCCTTTTATCCCCACCGCAACTGGTCCTCTCCTTCCGTGACTGTTATTTTTCGTCTTCCCGGTTCCTCCTCCACCTCTTTTACTGGTGTTGTGGGCATATCGTTGTTATGTGGAATAATCTTGTCCCAGATTCTCCATGTTTTGTGCTCCATTTTATGTTTCCAGTATTGGTAGACGTTGATTTTACCTTGTGTGATTAGCTCCTATTGGAGTATCCCTATGTCCAGGTTCTCCATCCTCAATTCCTGTTGCCAAGCATCCTCGCAGAATCTGGTTGTTCTTCCATTCCTGATTTCTCAGAAGCTGTGTGTCTAAATCCAGACTTTGTTTCACCAACTAGGTTCCATATGGATGACCCTTCCCTGGTTCCTCCGAAGAGGATTTTGTCTTGATTGCAAATGTATGAGGCATACTTTTCATTTCATAGGTTTACCCAAGGTGTAGTAGTTTCTTTGACCCAGCACCACCAGAGTTTCACCCCATATGCGTTGTTGGTCATTTGTGGGTCTTGTAGCCCTAGGCCTCCTTTGCTTTTTGGCCTGCAGACTTTCTCCCAAGCCACCAGGGCCCATTTTTTCTTTGTTTCCATGCCTTGCCACAGGAATTCCCTCTGGATGGCTCTTATTTTATGTAGGATCCCCTGTGGAGTGGGGAAGACGGACATCATAAAGGTTGGGATTGCTTGTAAAACAAACTTGGTTAGGATCAATCTGCCTGCTAGATTCAGGGATCTATACGTCCAATTTTTTACCCTCTCGTGTAACCTATTTATTACTCCTTCCCAAGTTGACATTTTGTACACTTTATCTGTTAATGGAACCCCCAAATACTTGGTTGGGAGTGTTTTTAATTCAAAGCCTAGAATGTTGGTAAAATTCCTTTGGATAGTTGGATTGGTATTCAAGAATTAGATCATCGACTTGGAGTGGTTGATCTCAGTGCCCGAGGCTTCCCCAAAATCTTATAGGATTCGTTTGTAGGCTTTGGCTTCCTTGAGCATGGGTATGTCATGGAGTAAGGTATCATCCACAAACTGTTGGTGTGTTGAAGAAGGGCAGTTTTCGAAGGGTTTGAGCCCTGTTATTTTCTCAGTTGCGGTTGCACTCTTTATGCTCCGGCTAAGGCCTTCCATCATCAGAATGAACAGGAAGGGGACAGTGGGTCTCCTTGTCTAATACCTCTGATGGGCCAAAAATGTTTTGTCAGGGATCCATTGATTAGTACTGAGTAACTTGTTTTGGATACGAGACTAACAATCGAGGTAATCTAGTGCTGGTTTAAACCAAAGGCTTCCAAAGTCTTGACCATATAGTGCCAGCTAATTTTATCATAAGCTTCTGCTCGGTCTAGTTGTATTATCATTCCCCCCCTCTTCTGAAGCTTCAAGGTGTGAATGATCTCATGGGCCTAGATGATGTTGTCCATTATTTGTCATCCTTCCACAAAGCCTGCCTATTCTTGTGAGATCAGTGAAGGTGGAGGGGTTTTAGTCTATCTTCTATGACTTTGGAGATTATCTTGTAAACAACATTGCATAGCGCTATAGGTTTGTACCGATCATGGGTTTTGGCTTAATTTTCTTTGGGTATTAGTGTGATCATTGTGACGTTTAGTGATTTAAGGATGGAGGCAAACCTTCTAGAGGCTTCTACTACCTTGTAAACGTCATGTTTGACGGTTTCCCAACAGGCTTGGAAGAACTCCACTGTGAAGCCATCTGGACATGGTGCTTTCCCACTGGGCATTTCCTGGAGAGCCTAGTCAACTTCTTATGTGGTAATAAGTTTATTTAGGGAGATGTTTTGTTCCTCTGTGACCAGGCATGGCATATGATGGGTTATCCTTTGAATGGCCTCCGATCTGTCTTGGTGAGGTTCTTCGGCTATCCCGTGGAAGTGTTTGACCAGAGCAGTTTCAATCTCCTGATGTGACTTGCACTCGATTCCATCCTGGGCCTTGATCTTCATGATTTTGTTGTGGGATCTTCTGGCCATGGTTGTTCTATGGAAAAACTTGGTGTTCCTCTCTCCCTCCTTTAGCTACCGGATGTGGGACTTTTGACACCAGAGTGTTTCTTCCTGCTGGCATCATGCCTCCCAATCTTAGGTCATTTGGATCTCTTCCTTTTTTTGGTTCTCAGTATAGCCTTCCCGCATGCAAGTTTCTTGGAGTTTTTTCATTTTTTCTTCTATGTTGTTTTTCTCTTTGTTTATATTCCCGAATGTATGCTTGTTCCACTCTTTGAGATTGTTTTTGACGTACTTAAGTTTCTTATGAAGTTTGAACATCCTTATTCCTTTCTCCGATTTCTACTCCCGACAACATTGTTTGATGCTTTCCTTGAAAGTCGGATGATCAATCAATAATTTCTCGAATCTGAAGGGTTTGTTCTTTGGTGTTGTTTGGAATATTACTTCTAGTTGCACTGGCCAATGATAAGATCCACCCTAGGGAAGGATGTTTCAATCTAAGGTTATCCCCTGCATAATCGTTGACTCTGATATAAGGAATCTATCGAGTCTTGTAGCTACTTGAAACTGGTTCATCCGTTTAATGTTCCAGGTGAACTGGCCATTCTTAGTTTTGAGATCTACCAGCTCCACTCTGTCGATGAGCTTTGAAAACTCCTTTGCATCCCGATCCAATCTTCTTCTACCACCTTTCTTCTCCACAAGTGAGGTGATGATGTTGAAGTCCCCTGCAGGATTTAGTGGAGCTTGGTGGATCGGGATTTTATATCTTCTAGGTCTCAGATCATTCCTCTCTTTTCCTCTGGCCCTTGGGGCCCATACACATTAGTGCAGAGAATCTCCTCTGTGTTTCCAATGATTTTCATGCGTACCATTAGGGTGTACCTGGTTTCTTCGGTTGCTATTAGATTTAGAATTTTGGGGTTCCACAAAGTGAAAATTTCGCCTGTCCTTTGGTGGTCTTCGATGGCTACCATCTCTTACTTGCGCCAGTGTTGTTTATTGATTTCCTCCATTCTGTCCGTAATGCATTTCGTCTCTTGAATGAAACAGAGATCCAGTTGTTCGTGCTTTAGTTTATTCCTAAGGATTCTTTTCTTTCTTGGGTTGTTTAGGCCTCTTATATTCCAATTTATGAGCTTCATTTAAACATGTGCAGAGGGGAGTGGGGAAAGAGTTTCTTGATATTACCTGAATTTATCAGTAGCGCTCCCAGCTCCTGTAGAGATATGCTGTTTGATTTCCTACCTTTTTTCCTCATCGTCTGCTTGGGTGATAGATGTGGTTGTCCCTCACGGTATTTGACTCCTAGGTGTCCTATATCCTCGTGTGTGTGTGTTTGTCCTTTGGCTTTGGCTTTGTGAAATCCCCCCAAAAATAAATATTTTTATTTTGTTTGCTCGAAATTTATTTTCATTTTTGGCAAATTTGAATATGGAAAATTTTTGCCATTTATGGCAATTCCAAATTTCGAATTTCATAATTGTATTTAATTGCTGTGATTGTTGGGTAGAGATCTATTTGGAGTCAACTAACTATTTGACTATGACACTTGTATCACAATAGAATAATTATATTAACTGGAGGAGGACAAATGGAACAACCATGTTAAAAAAATCAGCTCACCATGACTCCATGAGTGGGGAACAAGTTGGAACTGCCTCTAGGCTGATGATTACAAGTGACAAATCAGAGATTTGGCCACTAGAAGCCCCTGGAAGTAAGGGATTAAGAAAGATGCGAAAATACCCAAAGGAAGGAAAAAGACCTGGGCAAAGAAAATGGATATATAGCATATGCAAGGAGGAAGGACACTACCAAGTATGTTGGGAAAGGATTCCTAATCTCTCTTGCTATTATGAACATTGTGTATTGAGTGTGAGGCAAGAGGAGCCTGCTAAAACATAATTTTCTTGTTGTTATGAACACTGTTGAGTAAGTGTGAGGCAAGAGGAGAACTGTTGGAATTGAAGGACATTGCTGAGGAGGAGTTTCCATGTTTTCCCTCATGGATTCATGGTCAAGCTAGGGGGTGAATCGGGCAAGTAGATTTGGCTGCCCTGTTCTACGATTGGGAGGAACGTGGTTGTTCCCTTTGTTTTCCCGCGGATTGGATTCAGATATGTTAATTTTCCCCTCTATTATGAATGGCCATGTATTTTGATATTATGTACCTATTGAATCTGAACTGGATTAAGTTACATTCTCTGTCTGTATGACCCTTTTTGAATTTGGGGTATTGTATCTGAATAAATCAGGTCTGTAACGATTTATTCCCACTTTTCGTTCGAATGTTTTATCTGATGCTATGTATCTAACAATATGCTCTAACAATATGCAAACAATGTATTATATGTGTATAGAATGACAAAATTCGGGAGTTAAAGAATTTTGGGAACCCCCTATTGTTTTTTTTTCGGATGCCAAAACAATCTTGAGAACTGACGCTTTTCGGAGGTTTTTGTTTTCCCTTTTCTTTTCAGAATGGGTTGTCCTTTCCTTAGTCAAGGTCTATGATGAATTTAGAGAATTTCCCTTACATAAAACCTTTATCCTTTTGTATCCTTCTGTGCGTGTAAAATTCTTGAGTCTTGATGCTTTCAGAATTCAGGGATTGTTGTGTGTTGTGGTTGACATTTGAAACCCCGAAACCCTAAAACTAGAAATCCTGAAGTGTTGGTTCCACACCCTTTTACCTTTCGGAATTCAAGGATTGTTGTGTGTTCTGGTTGACATTTGAAACCCCGAAACGCGAAATCCTGAAGTGTTGATTCCACACCCTTTTACCTTTCAGAATTCAAGGATTGTTGTGTGTTGTGTTTGACATTTGAAAACCCCAAAACCCCGAAATCTGAAATCCCAAAGTGTTGGTTCCACACCCTTTTACCTTTCGGAATTCGAGGATTGTTGCGTGTTGTGTTTGAAATTTGAAACCCCGAAACCCCGAAACCTGAAATACCAAAGTGTTGGTTCCACACCCTTTTACCTTTCAAAATTCGGGGATTGTTGTATGTTGTGGTTTTACATTTGAAACCCCGAAATCCTGAAATCTTGAAATTTTGAAGTGTCGATTTCACATCCTTTCACCTTTCGGAATTCAAGAATTGTTGTGTGTTGTGGTTCGACATTTGAAACCCCAAAAACCCAAGTTCCGAAATCTTGAAATGTTAGATCCACGTTCTTTTCTTTCGCAATTTCAGGAATTGTTGTGTTTTGTCGTTTGACTCTTGAAACCCAGAAATCCCGAACCCCAAAATCTCAAAATGTTAGTGCCTTTCTTTTTTGCAATTCATGAATTGTGGTATGTTGGATGTTTGGTTATGAAAATCACGAAACCCTGAACCTCGAAATCCTGAAATGCGGTTCTCACCTTCTCCTTTTTCGCATTTCGAAAATTTGTGTATGTCAAGGTTTGGACACGTGAACTCGCGAAGTTCCAAATCCTAAAATCCCAAAGTGCGGGAGCCACCTTCCTTTTTTCACAGTTCGGAGGTTTGTATATGTGCTTGTTTGGGTACTTGCACTCACGAAATCTTGAACTCCGAATTCCCGTAGTACTAACCACCTTTCGCATTTTCGGGAGTTGTTGTGTGTTGATGATTGACTTTTGTGTTCACAAAAACCCAAACCTCGAAACCATGAAGGACTTGGTATCTTATCGCAATTTCGAGAAATGTTGTGTGTTGATGTCTAACTCTTGTACTTGCGAAGCCCCGAATCTCGAAACCCCGAAACGCTGGCCCACAGTCGTTCCATATTTTGGATTTCGACAAACACCAGGGTCCTTTGTTTTGTTTGACACTTGTGATCACCAAAACCCAATTGCCTTCTGTTTCTTCACAAAGCTGTAGGAACTTATAAGAAACTTATTGTTATGGGAACAACCCTATTAATATAATGGGTTAACTGGTAAAAGAACGTTGGAGAATCTTCATTCCGAATAGAGGTATGGAAGTAACAGATCATATTAAAAGTCGATTGTATTGCAGACATGGGGTAATATTTTTATGTAGGGTTTTGGTCATAAAAATTCCAAAGTTGCTTGTACTGTTAAAACTATGGTAGCGTTATAGGTACTAGTAGATAAGAGAGTAATTATAAATTTTAGGATCTTAATTAAACATTGAAGTGATGAGTAAATACTCATTATATCATCTTTTAGAAAACTTAAGTTGAATGGTAAGGATAGTCGATGACAGTAAGGACTCTAACAAACCTTCAGCCTCAAGTCTCTAACAGAAAGCCTGCTTGCTTGAGATCTCAAAACTTTTCAAGGACAAGTGTACAAATAATTATATTTTTTTTATGGTGATTTTTGAGGTACATTACATATGGTATCAGAGCAAAAGTTACAACACTGGGCCTGAACAGGGCCACATTAATTGCCTAGTATATATTCTGATTTATGAAAAAACTAATAAATCTTATGGATTACAAACAGAAAGCTTTTATGTTTTGTGTTGAATAATGGCAGCTCAAGAAGGTGCAGAAATTAGGGTGGAAGAGAATCTGTAACAAGGACCTCCTGGAGATCTAAGACAGAACAGTGATGGAAGCTCACCCACAGAGGTGTTGGAAACAATGAGAAACCTTATTGTTGAACTACAGGTTTTCAAGGCCAACAATGAAAAATTGAAGAAGGCACAACAGGAACATCAAGAGATAAATGAAGGCCTGTTGGGTAGTATAGTAACCAAGAAAATCCCAAAGGATGATAACCCTGAGGAAGAGGTCAGAAAAAGGGCCTCCAAGAATTCTGGTGCGAAAACAGAAAAGGGAGATAGTTCATCTGAAGGGACACCTTCAGTTGAAGAAAAAACCATACCAGAAAAAAAAGGAAAACAAACAGACCACCTTGAAGGATAATTTAACAAGATTAAACCATGTACTTTTGATGGAGAGTCGAGGACAAGAGGAGAAGCCGAGGCATGGTTGTTGGACATCAAAAAATACTTCCAAATCTACAATTATTCTAGCAACATGAAGTTTAGAATGGCCATCTACAATCTGAAGGGGAAGGCCATCATTTGTTGGCATGACCTGAAAGTGGCCAAGGGCCTAAAGGAGAAATAGTTGGAATGGTCTGACTTCAAGAAGTATTTTAAGAAACAATACCTTTCCGAAAGCTATTATGAAAGGAAGACGAAAGAATTTTATGAATTATGACTCAGACAAATGACGATGGATGACCTTATAAACAAATTTTTGGAACTACTAAGGTTCATAACATACATCTGGGAAGATAAGGTAAAAATCCAGGGATTCTTAAGCTGTTTACCACAGTCCTACAGGGACAGAATTGAGTTTGATAACCCCAAATCCTTGAGTGAGGCATTTAGGAAGGCACGAATGTGATATGACCAGTATAAACAACAGGTATAGTTTCCCAAGACTTGGAAGGATAAGAAACAAGATGGAATGCACCAGCGGAAGAAGGGATACCAACCAACTCCTTATCGGAATGCAACAAAAAGTTTCCCAAGGAAGGATTTTCACTCCAATCATCCGAATACGTAAGGTAGCAGTAAACCGGTAGACCTGGGAATGAGGAAGTTTGGGGACAACTCCCACGAGCCATTAAGATGTTGGGAGTGTGGAGAAGCTCATCTAAGGAGGAACTGTCCATGTCTAATTGCAATGAACAACACTGCTGTCCACAATTTGCATGAAGCCTCGACAGTGGAAGACATGGGCAGGAGTCTTCATTAGATAAATGCAACCATAGATGGTCGCCAAGATGACCACTAGTCCTCAGTGGTAGAAATCGAAGGTAAAATCCATGACACTCAAATTTCTTTTTTAATTGACCCTGGGGATACATTAAGTTATATTACTCCCAATGTAGTAGAGTTGAATAAACTTAAGAAACAAAAGCACGAAAAAATCTTGGCTTGTACAACTAGCAACAGGTACTAAAAGAAAAGTAGTTAACTTTATTTCTGATCTTGAATTCATCTTAGATGGTCAAAAGATAAGGACCAATCTGAACATCCTACCACTAGGGTCTTATGATATGATTATTGGGATGGATTGGTTGGAACAACACAAAGAAGTACTAGATTGTTATACAAAGATACTTAGCTATAAAGATCATTTTGGCACTGTTAGAACAGCCCAAGGCATACCAAAACCTGTATCAGTCAAACAAGTTTTAATGATGCAACTCAAGAAATGTATTAGAAAGGGATGTCAAGTTTATGCCATCCAAGTAACGAATCTATTAGAAAAAGAGAATAAGCCCAAGTTAGAAGACTTTGTTGTCCTATGTGAATTCAGAGACATGTTTGCTGATGAGATACCAGAATTGCCTCCTAGAAGAGAAATAGATTTCTCCATAGACTTACTACTCGGATCAGCCCCTATCTCAAAAGAACCCTACCGAATGAGTCTACCAGAACTGACAGAATTAAAAATACAATTACAAGAATTGTTGGATAAAAAGTATATCAGACCAAGTGTCTCGCCATGGGCATCACCAGTCCTCTTTGTGAAAAAGAAAGATGGTACTGTAAGACTATGTATCGATTATAGACAACTGAACAAAGTGACCATTAAGAACAAATACCCCTGACCCAAGATAAATGATCTGTTCGATCAAGTTGGTGGGGCCAAGATCTTCTCAAAATTTGATTTACGATCTAGATATCATCAAGTTAGGATAAAAGACCAGGACATAAACAAAACAACTTTTCAATCAAGATACAGACACTACGAGTTTGTAGTCATACCTTTTGGACTCACTAATGCACCATCCATATTTATGTGCTTGATGAACAACATTTTCAGCCAGTACTTAGACAAGTTCGTAGTAGTATTTTTCAACGATATTCTAGTCTATTCTAAAACGGAGGAGGAACATGATGAACACTTACGAATAGTTCTGCAAACACTAAGGAAACACAAACTATACACAAAATTCAACAAATGTGATTTTTATCAAAAAGAAATACAATATTTAGGACATATCATTTCCTCAAAAGGTATTATCGTAGACCTGGAAAAGATAAAAGCCATTATGGAATGGTGAGTGCCTAAGGATGTGGCAGATATCCGGTCATTCATGGGAATCACCGGATATTATCGCAGATTTATAGAAGAGTTATCTAAGATATCCTACCCTATCATGTCGCTACAAAAGAAAGGGACCAAGTTTAACTTGTCACAATAGTGTCAAGACAGTTTTAACAAGCTAAAAGAATTATTGACATCAGCGCCCATTTTGAAGGAAGAAAACCTAGATAAAGACTTCACAGTATGTGTTGATGCAAGTAAAGAGGGACTAGGTGGTGTTCTAACTCAGGAAGGGCACGTGATTTGTTATGAGTCCCGGAAATTAAAAGAACACCAGCAAAATTATGTCACTCATGACTTAGAATTGGTAGTAGTAATACATGCCTTAAAAATGTGGCGACACTATATAATGGGCAGAAAATTCTTCCTATTGACGGATAATAGTGGAGTGAAATATCTGTTTAACGAACTAGACCTTAATGCAAGACAAGCAAGGTGGTTAGCCTTCCTCAGTGAATTTGACTTTGAGGTCAGACATATCAGGGGTAAGGAAAATAAAGTAGCAGATGCTTTAAGCTGCAAAATCCATGGGTTATTTGAGATAAACATCAGCAGGGAAGAAAGTGATCTGGAAAAAAGAATAAGGACAACAGGTATCAACGATGGACATTACACTAAGATAATGGAAAAATTTCAAAATAGTATCGCAAACTCAGATAAACCAGATATAAGTATTGACAAGAAAGGACTTTTAAGGTTTAAAAACAAACTGTACATACTAGATTCAACAGAGTTAAAATTAATTGTTTTAGACGAAGTGCATAAGAAATTGTATTCTCGCCATCCAGGTTACCAAAAGACAATAACAACACTTAGAAAACTATTTTACTGGCCTAACATGAAAGGTGAAACAACATAATACTTGACTAGGTGCCAACATTGTTAGCAGTTTAAGGCTGAACACCAACATCGAGCCGGCCTATTACAGCCATTACCAGTACCAAAATGGACATGGGAGACCATATCGCTGGACTTTATAACAGGTTTTCCTCAAACTCAAAAACAAAATGATTCAATCATGGTTGTAATCGATAAAATATGTAAGCCTACACACTTTATTCCTATAAAGTCTATTTTTAAAGCTATTAATATTGTTGAAATATTCATGAAAGAAATTTTTAGATTGCATGCTATTCCTAAAATGGTGATTTCAGATAGAGATGTAAAATTACATCCGCTTTTTGGAAGGAATTGTTGGCAGGGCTAAATACTAATTTGAATTTCAGTACGAGTTATCATCCACAAACGGATGGACAGACCAAAAGGACAAACCAAATCATAGAGGATATGCTCCGCATGTATGTAAGGATCAAGAAGAACAAGTGGGAAGACTACCTACACTTGGTAGAATTTGCATATAACAACGGGTACCAAACTTCGGCTAAGTTGAGAACTTTCGAAACACTATACGACAGGAAATGTACAACTCCAATTAGTAGGGATAACCTGGCTGACAGACTCATGGTTGGGCCAGAGATTCTCCAAGAAATTGAGAACATGGTAAGGAAAGTACAACAAAACTTGAAAGAGGCACAAGACAGACAGACGAGCTATGCGGATCAGAAAAGAAGACACTTGGAATTTCAAGTGGGAGACCATGTTTATTTGAAGGTCAAAGCTTGAAAAAGATCACTGAAGTTGGGGAACTGTGCCAAGATAGCACCTAGGTTTTGTGAGCCCGTAGCATATCAGCTTGCACTTCCAGCTAATCTAAGAATTCATAATGTATTTCATGTTTCTTTGTTGAAAAAGTATATTCATAACCCTACTCATATGATTGATTGGAACTTGGTGCAGGGGGAACCCAAGGGCAAGTTTCAGGTGGAAACCCTGCGCATTCTGGACCGGAGAGAAATAACACTTTGGAACAGAGTCGTCACTTAGGTAAAGGTGCAATGGAAGCACTTTATTCCTGAGGAGGCCACTTGGGAATTGGAGGGAGATTTGCGGAAATTTCATCCAATCCTGTTCCAGGAAAGGAACGAACACTAAGGATAGTGTTTTACTAAAGGGGGAAAGGATGTGACATCCCCCCCAAAATAAATATTTTTATTTTGTTTGCTAGAAATTTATTTTCATTTTTGGCAAATTTGAATCTGGAAAATTTTTGCCATTTATGGCAATTTTGAATTTTGAATTTCATAATTGTATTTAATTATTATGACTGTTGGGAAGAGATCTGTTTGGACTCAACTAACTATTTGACTATGACACTTGTATCACAACAAAATAATTATATTAACTGTAGGAGGACAAATGGAACAACCATGTTAAAAAAATCAACTGACCATGACTCCATGAGTGGAGAACAAGTTGGAACTGCCTTTGGGCTGATGATTACGAGTGAAAAATTAGATATTTTGCCACTAGCAGCCCCCAGAAGTCAGAGATTAAGAAAGCTGCGAAAATCCCCAAAGGAAGGAAAAAGACCTGGGCAAAGAAAATGGATATATAAAATATGCAAGGAGGCGGGACATTGCCAAGTATGCTAGGAAAGGATTCCTGAGCTCTCTTGCTATTATGAACAATGCGGATTGAGTGTGAGGCAAAAGGAGCCTGCTAAAACAAAATTGTCTTGCTGTTATGAACACTGTTGAGTAAGTGTGAGGCAAGAGGAGAACTATTGGAATTGAAGGACATTGTTGAGGAGGAGTTTCTAGGTTCGCCCTCATGGATTCATTGTCAGGCTAGGGGGTGAATCGGGCAAGTAGATTTGGCTACCCTATTCTACGATTGGGAGGAACGTGGTTGTTCCCATTGTCTTCCCACGGATTGGATTCAGATATGTTAATTTTCGCCTCTCTATTATGAATGTCTATGTCTTTTGATATTATGTACCTATTGAATCTGAACTGGATTAAGTTACATTTATTGTCTGTATGACCCTTTTTGCATCTGGGGTATTGTATCTGATTAAATCAGGTCTATAATAATTTCTTCCCACTTTCCGTTCGAATGTTTTATCAGATGCCATGTATCTAACAGTATGCTCTAACAATATGAAAACAATGTATTAGATGTGTATAGAATGACAAAATTCGGGAGTTAAAGAATTTTGGGAACCCCTTTTTGTTTTGTTTTTTCGGATGCCAAAACAATCTTGAGAACCGACACTTTTTGGAGGTTTTCGTTTTCCTTTTTCTTTTCAGAATGGGCTTCCCTTTCCTTAGTCAAGGTCTATGATGAATTTAAAGAATTTTCCTTACAAAAAACCTTTATCCTTTTGTATCCTTCATTGCGTGTAAAATTCTTGAGTCTTGATGCTTTCGGAATTCGGGGATTGTTGTGTGTTGTGGTTGACATTTGAAACCCTGAAACCCCGAAACCTGAAATCCCAAAGTATTGGTTCCACACCCTTTTACCTTTCAAAATTCGGGAATTGTTGTGTGTTGTGGTTGACATTGGAAACACCGAAACCCAAAATCTCGAAGTGTTGGTTCCACACCATTTTACCTTTCGGAATTTGGGGATTGATGTGTGTTGTGTTTGACATTTGAAAACCCCGAAACCCTGAAACCCAAAATCCAGAAGTGTTGGTTCCGCACCCTTTTACCTTTCGTAATTTGGGGATTGTTGCGTGCTGTGTTTGACATTTGAAACACCGAAACCCCAAAACCCGAAATCTCGAAGTGTTGGTTCCACACCCTTTTTCCTTTCGGAATTTGGGGATTGTTGTGTGTTGTGGTTTGACATTTGAAACCCCGAAATCCCGAAACCCGAAATCCCAAAGTGTTGATTTCACACCCTTTCACCTTTCGGAATTTGGGAATTGTTGTGTGTTGTGATTCGACATTTGAAACCCCTAAAACCCAAATCCCGAAATCCCAAAATGTTAGTTCCATGTTCTTTTCTTTTGCAATTTCGGGAATTGTTGTGTTATGTCATTTGACTCTTGAAACCCCGAAATTCCGAACCCCAAAATCTCAAAATGTTATTGCCTTTCTTTTTCGCAATTTGGAAATTGTGTTATGTTGGATGTTTGGTTATGAAAACCGTGAAACCCCGAACCCCGAAATCCCGAAATGCGATTCTCACCTTTTCCTTTCTCGCATTTGAGAAATTTGTGTATGTCAAGGTTTGGACACCGGAACTCGCGAAGTTACGAATCCTGAAATCTTGAAGTGTGGGACCCACCTTCCTTTTTTCGTAGTTCGAAAGTTTGTATATGTGGTTGTTTGGGTACTTGCACTCGCGAAATCCCGAACTCCGAATTCCCAAAGTACTAACCACCTTTCGCATTTTCGAGAGTTGTTGTGTGTTGATGATTGACTTTTGTGTTCGCAAAAAACCAAACCCCGAAGTACTCGGTATCTTGTCGCAATTTCGGGAAATGTTGTCTTTTGATGTCCGACTCTTGTACTCACGAAGCCCAGAATCCTGAAACCCCGAAATGTTGGCCCACAGTCGTTCCGTATTTTGGATTTCAGCAAACAACAAGGTCCTTTGTTTTGTTCGGCACTTGTGATCACCGAAACCCGATTTCCCTCTGTTTCTCCACAAAGTTGTAGGAACTTAGAAGAAACTTATTGTTATGGGAACAACCCTATTAATATAATGGGTGGACTCATAAAAGAATGTTGGAGAATCTTCATTCTGGATAGAGGTATGGGAGTAACAGACCGTATTACAAGTCGATTGTATTGCAGACATAGGGTAATATTTTTATGTAGGGTTTTGGTCATAAAAATCCCAAAGTTGCTTGTACTGTTAAGACTATGGTAGCATTATAGGTACTACCAGATAAGAGAGTAATTATAAATTTCAGGATCTTAATTAAACATTGAAGTGATGAGTAAATACTCATTATATCGTCGATTAGAAAACTTAAGTTGAATGGTAAGGATAGTCGATGAAAGTAAGGACTCTAACAAACCTTCAACCTCAAGTCTTCTAACAGAAAGCCTGCTTGCTTGAGATCTCGAAACTTTTCAAGGACAAGTGTACAATTTTTTTTTTTATATGGTGATTTTTGAGGTACATTACACGCTTCTTCCCGTAGGACAAACAGGTAGATGTGGTCAAGTTTCTCTGTTGGTACGTTGTTGACTCCCTGCCTTTTCCAATTTTCCAATATGTTTGGAAGGTCTATCCCTTTCCTTTCCACCAAGTCCCTGAGATCAGGGTCTTCTGTACCTACTTCGCTTGGGGTCATCTCTGCATCTCCCTCTACATCTTGCATGGCAGTGTTCTCATATTTTTTTTCTCTGTCCATCGGGGTTACGCAACTCCCCTGTGTCGTCATGTTGCTTGGCCGGTCGGTAGCCTCTTTTGTTGCTTGGTCTCCGACCTCTTGAAATTTTGCCGAGTCACTTTCGTCTTTTGTCCCTTGTTGGTTTGGTCCCTTCCATTTTATTCTTGGTCTCCTCGTTATTTCCTGCTGAGGTTTTACTTTTCTTTTTATTTTCTCTGTTTCTCGGGTTCGCTGTTATAAACCCTTCCTCATCCTGTTGTGTTTTGGGGTTTTCTGCTTCCTTCTTTTTACTAAGAGGGAATTCTCTGATCAAGTGGTCATGTTCATGGAATCTTTTGCATCTAAAGGGGATCTGTTCATAATCTATTTTTTGGATCCATTCCTCATCCGTGAATTCAAGACTTATGGCTTCTAGGAGTGCTCTAAAAATGTCCATCTCTATGCAGATTCTTGCGTACGATGTGTATCTTCCTTTAATGGTGCCTTGTGAGGTCTTCACATATTTCCCTAGTTTGTTTCCTATTGCTTCAAAGGTGGAGGGAAACCAGTAGTCTAAGGGTAAGGAATAGAATCTCAGCCAGACCGGTACCTTTTTGAAGGTTTCTTTTTCCGGGGAAAAATTTTATTTCCAGGGTTGCAAGTACAGTCCGTCTAAGGTGTGGAAGTATGGACCTCCCTCAAAGACTCTATCCCTGTCCTCCAGGTTCATGAAGACTTCTGTGAAGAAACCCTTCGAGCCGAGGTGGAGCTCCACTTCTCCATTTGGCTTCTAGTGATATTTGATCCAGTTGCGCAGAGTTCTTTTTGTGGGCCATAACCCCATGAACTTGCATATGAGTGCATGCATCTTCATTTGGTCCCTGTAGAGTTGCATTTGTGGGTCCTCCAGTATAACCTTGGGCATCATTGTTGTTTCGGGCTTGCATGAGTTGCACCCTTCTGTCCCGTTGGCCTTAGTGGTCTCTTGTGTCTCATTATGAGTTTCCTTAGCGTCCCGTGATCTCATTTTTGTTGTGGCTTCTTTCTTGACACTTCCGTAGATCTGATCCCAAGGTTCTTGTCCCTAGTGTCCTGAAAACTACGCCTCTTGGCCCTTTCCCCATGTCCACCACTACCTGTTTGTATGAGGGGGTCCCCTAACCCCCCCTTTGGTACTCATGTTGCTCTGTTGTGGCCACCACTATCAAACCCTAGCTCGTCATGAGTGTCAAACCCTAGCTCCTGTTGTTTCTTCTCCAACAATATTTGTCCAAGAATTATTGAGTGTTTCTTTTAAGGAAGAAGCTAGTATTAATTAGCAAAGAATTTATTGTTTGCCACTTCGTAACTCGGTTCATGGTTGCCTGGTTCGAGGAAACGAGTTGATTGTATTAACTTGAGGAGCGATACCCTGCATTTCGCGTCCGCGTGCTTCATTGCATCTTAAACTATTGACAACACCCTTGGACAAGATCTTTTATTAAATGTGGGGCTTGGTTGCCCATGTGCAGTATCGATTCGATCTGTTTACAAGGTGTGGAATGAATCGATCTATTTACAGTCTTTGCTGATACTTTATTGTCGATACTTCTTTTTGATGAAACTTTTCGAAAACCGAAATGCCATCCTAATTCCCACCATCCAAACATGGCTACAGAAAACAGACATCTCGCCGTTATTATATTTTTGGAGATCTGTCCATCATTATTTTATGGCCGCACCATCCAAACGTGGCAAGTGGAAGAAAACACCTGGTCATAATCTTTTAAAATAATCCTTAAAAAATGAAAAAACGAATTTGCAACTCAAGTTTACGCACCATCAAACGTGCCCACTGGAAGGAAACACCTGGTCATATTTTTTTTAAATAATTATAAATAAATGAACGAATTTGGGACTCAAATGTATGGTTTGATTGTAATCTCATCACTCATTTTTGGAGAGGACTACCAAGAATATTCTCTGAACCATCTATATATTATTTATTAACTAGAACATCCACATAAGGAGTGGATGGTGAACCCGTATAGGTAGCACATCCACTTAAGATGGTGAACCCGTATACGAATCATAAGTTGAATTTACTATTTTTCAAAATAAAAAAACACAACAAACACAACAAGAGGATTCTACTCTAAGAGTCTACTATTCTTCATAGATAACAAAACCTTAATCTATCATTTTACTATTCTTGGCAAATAACAAAACCCTAATCTTTTATTCCGAGCAGATAACATAACCCTAATATTCTAATTCAATATTCTTGGCAAATAACAAAACCCTAATCTTTTATTCCGAGCAGATAACAAAACCCTAATATTCTATTTTATTCAATTCAAGTCAGATAACAAAATCCTAATCTTTTATTCTAGGCCTAGTATTAGGGTCGTTGATATCTTCAATTGCACTTATCCTTGCTGCATTATAATGCCCTAGTATTTTCACCACTTTCACACCTGCATATGATCTGCTGCATTGAACGAAAGAACTAAGCAGATTAACAAAATATAATCCGTATATGAACTAATTTTATGTACACTAAACGAAGACGGAATGTATATAAACTTATAAAAAGAGAAGGATCTAATCTAATCTGTATACAAAATAAGAAGGAACTAAAGTAATCTGTATATAAATGAATTTCTCAACTTATACTGGGGCATACCATAAACTGTGTGAGAAGAAGTCTGCAACGATCTATGGTTCAACAGTCCATGCACTAAACATTGCAGCTGAGACTCACATTCATTTCCCCCTTGCGAACACAAGTACCAAAATTGATAAGATGAAGCTCAGAAAGAACGATCGGTCATGATATATCTCTGTATAACTCGAGAAAAATCTCTCTGTAAGTCCTACCATACTTTTCTTGCAAAATAGGTTGCCTCCGTTAAGGGATCGAACACTGGAACACCATATGGAACGGTTCATCTGGAATCGACCCTTGCACTGTCCCACCACCGTATTCTTGAGAAAGGTGTCCCTGCTTTTATTATATATCAGCGTCTTTAATGAGATTAATGGCCTTGAACTAATTAAGGAAGAAGCTAGTATTAAAGAGCAAAGAATTTATTACTTACCACAGTAACTAGGTTTGTGGTTTCCCGGTTCCACGAAACGATTCGATTGTTTGAACCTGAGGAGCGACGCCATGCATTTCTAGTCTCCGTGCTTCACCGCATCTTGAACTATTGACAACACCCTTACAAGATTTGTTATAAAACATGGGGCTTAGTTGCTCATGTGCATGTGCAGTGTCCATAATCGAACACCATTAGAGCAATTACACTATTACAACAATGAGTGTGATCTGTTTACAAGGTATGGAATGAATCGATATGTTTACATTTTCTCATGAAATCTTTTTTACGATGAAGCTGTTCGAAAACCGAAATGCCATCCCACCGATGCCCACTATCTAAACGTGGCCAGAGCAAGCAGACATTTGGCCGTTTTTATTTTTTTGAGATTTGGCCATGATTATTTTATGGCCATAGCATCCAAATGTGGCAAGTGGAAGGAGACACCTCGTAACAATTCTTTAAAATAATTTTCCAAAAAATAAAAGAATGAATTTGCAACTGTGTAAGGTTTTAGTTTAATCTCATGCTTCATTTTTTAGGAAACCTAAAAATATTCCGGAATTATTAAATCTGGACTATCCAACTTATTATTTATTAATTATATCGATAATTAATATTTCGCAACCCCAATTCAAATATATAACGATGCACATAGGCCATGCAAAACAGAAATATTATAAATAAATGTATTCTAAATTTATTAATTATATCGGTAATATTTTGGAACCCCAATTCCAATATATAGCGACGCCTATCGTTATTAACATAGGCCATGCAAAACAGAAATATTATAAATAAATGTATTCTAAATTTTAGTACAAAAGGAACAAATCCTTTTTATACTAAAAACTTTTATAACTTTTTTTGATACTAAAAACTTTTATAACTTTTATTTTTGATAGGTTATTTATTTATTATTATTATAAATAAATATATATGTTATAAATTTTATAACACAAATCCTTTTCATAATATTTTTTTAAAGAGTATGTTGTTTATTTATTCTTATTCTTATTATTTAAATTTATTTTTTAATATCATTTTATTATTTTATAAAAAAAAACTTCAAAAATATTATAATTTTTTTTATATTAAAATATAAAAAATTTAAAATTACTTTTTTATTTACTTATAAATTTTTTTCACTAATTATTTATGTATAATCCTTTTTTATATAATATATAATATAATATATATTTTTATTTAAAATTTAATAAAATCTATTTTTTAAATAAATATTTAAATATTGTTTTCTGATATTTTATTATTTTTTAAATATTGTTTTCTGATATTTTATTATTTTTTAAATATTGTTTACATACAAAATTGGAATTCCATATCTCTTCTATATTGAAGTGTAAAAAGAAACTCTATATATAATTATACAAAATCTTACATTATTCATCAAAATTGATGAATATTAAAACATTATTGTTTATTAATACTTTATTATTTTTTAAATCTCATTTCCATAAAAAAATTCCACATCTCTTTTCTTTTATACTTAAGACTTCAAAACTTTTGATAAAGAAACTTTCAATATAATTATACAAGATCCTACATTATTCATAGAATATTCATAAAATTTGAAAAAATTTGAAATCTAGAAATTTAAAAATCAACAAACCCTTTTTTATAAGTCTCATTTTCATAAGGCAATTCTACATCTCTTTAATATTTAAGACTAAAAAAACTTTCAATAAAAAAACCTTTCAATATAATTATACAAGATCCTACATTATTCATAAAATTTGAAAAAAAATGGAGTCGAGAACTTTAAAGATCAACATACCCATTTTTTTTACAAGTATGTCATGCATGAAGCGCATCGAAATGGATAATTAGCCAAATGCTTAAATTGAATTTAAGATTCTCATTATGGCATCCACGTTTTTCGTCGATGTCATTCATGTAGAGCTGCCTCGCCTTCGACATGACATGGAGAGCTAATTGTCACCTATGCCTTGGCACGATATGCACTCTTATGGCATTAAAATTCAGCATGTTGAATTTTAATGAGGATAACTCCATGGGTTGTTGGGAAAAAAATAATATTATATCTATACAATTTTTATTATGTCAAACATGATAGGGAACAAGGGTTTCTTTTATCTCAACACACCCTTAAGGGCACCATCTCATGATAGAATATTCCCCAAGAAATTCAATAGAGTAGTTCTATATTTTAATGATTGAGTTCTATGCATTGCATTATGTATCATTTGTTTCAATTTTCCCAATATTTATATACATTATAAGAAAAATTAAGCTATGTGTGTTTAGTTTATTATTTGTTTTAAATAATCAATTAGTTTGAGATAATTAGTTTGAGATATGTGTGTTTAGTTTATTATTTGTTTTAATTAATCAATTAGTTTGAGAGGACTCTTTGTAAAACTATAAAAGATATTTTGATTAAATGAATAAATTTAGGTAATTTTTTGCAGTAGTCTAAACGTTCTACTTTTTTGTTGTTTTTCGGTAATTTTTTTTGGTTTTTTTGGTTGTTTTCTAGTAAAATTTTTTGTTTGATTTTGCTTGAAATCCAGTGATGAATGGTTGGATCTGCATATTTGAGTGGTTAAGTTTGTATAATACGAGGGTCCCATGGGTTTTTCAGCAAGCTGAATGCATTAACATTAATGCATTCATAAATACAATTTAAGCAACAAAAAATAAATAGTGATTCTTTCCAAATTTACATCGTATGATTCCGACAAAAAACAAAAAACTCAAACTCAAAAGATAGAACGTTTAGCCAACACCATCTTTTTTAATCTTTTTTATTTCTAGGTTAGGGTTCATTGAGGTTTATCCTCCATCCCAACTGCTCTTGCATTCATGTAGTTATTTTGGCTTAATGCATATCCAACATTATTCTCTTCAACAACATTTAATATATCTAGTTCTCCTCTCCCATTGCCAACACAAACTACTAAGTTAAGCATCATTTAAGCTTTCTTGGATGCCACCCTCCCACCACCCACACCAAAGTCTTATATACCTAGCTCCCTTGGCTCTACTCCATCTTTGCTCTCTCATCATAAGTTGTTCCTAGGTTCTTTTTGGTGGCCACTTTCTCTCCCAAGATCCTCCCTCACTTCTACATCCTCTTCCAACACTCATCTATAGTAACATTTTGTGCTTTTTGTAGGGAAGCATCCCACCCCAAGAACTTTCTCAACAAATTAGCTTCTTTGGCATTCTCCATGGCTAGATCATTAACCCAGTGTTTCGTTTATTATTCAATGTTAAACTCTTCCTTATAGTAAATTGGCATACTTACGGGTGAGTGCAAGCTAACATGATGGTCTCTCATGATGCGTTAATGGCAATGCAAACCTAGAAAAACAACAATATGTTAACTTGGAGGGATTATTCAAGGTACTTTTACAATGAATTTGAATATGGTGTAAGAAGATGAAACGTAGAGAATTGAATTAACTTTCCGAATATAGAACTTTTATTCATAGACATTGTGAATAACTAGGCTATTTTTTTTTTTCTAATAATGGTATCTTGTTTTTCCAACAAAATATAAGGTATATGTTTTTTTTATGCAGGTGTTGAGTATCTTAATGATAGAATTTCGTTCCAAAAACTTGTATACTTATATAGAACCCGTTTTTCTTGCGGCTTGTATTTTTTGATAATTTTTAATATTAATTTAATATATATATTTTAAATGATCAAACTCAACATATTCCTGAAATTACAATGTCTTTTATTTGTGCAGGTTAAAACGGTTGTAACATGATCAAAACAACTTTATTTTTTTTATATTGTAGGTATTAGATCTATAACTCTTTTAAGTTATGGTTAAGACGAGAAAAAATTATAGTAGAAATAAGAGAGGTATGTATTCTATGATTTTGATAAAGGTGAAGAAAAAAATAGATTTAAAATAGTAAACAATATTTATTTAAAAATATATATATTTAAAGTCTGCATAGTTGACTCGATCTATGTCTATTGATTCATCATCAACTGAATTGATTATCCTATAGAAAAATAATTTCAAAGACAGATATATAGAGGGGTATTCACCAAAATGGAGGTTTTTATCAATTTGTAGACCAAACCACTATGTTTGTCATCCTGAACTTAAATCTGAGCCAACCAAGCCAGCATACACCTTGTCAATACTACCCCAAAAAATTTGAATTCAAAAGAGCGTGCATGCATTCTAGGAGTGTGCACACGTTCTAGGAGCATGCACACACTTTAGGAATGTGCACGTGCTCTAGGAACATGCAAAAACTCCTATAAATCATTTATTTCTCTATATTTGTCCTCCCTCTCCTAAATCTAACCCCCCTCACTATATCACTCTGACTACCCTTGTCTAACCCCCATTTCTATCTCCCTCTCTCTCTCACACACTCCTATACATGGTAATACATAGACATGACAAGACTTATACATCAAAAGAAATGGAAATACCTAGAGTTATACCTTACTTCAACATGCCTCAGACTATCACACCCACTCCCTCTCTATCCCCCCCCCCACTTACACTCTCCATATCTCTATCTCTCTCTTTCTCTCTACCCGTTTTTCCCTCACTCCCCTCTCTCTTCCACCTATCTTTCACCCTTTCACTCTCTCCTCGTTGTTAGTCTCATTCTCACTCTTTATTCCCATCTTTCTCCTCTATTCCCCCCCTCTCTCCCTATGTATCTCCCCCTTCCTCTCATTCTCTATCTACCCCCCTTCTATGTCTCCCTCTCTTCTTCCCTTCTTCTCACTATCCCTCTCTCTACCCACCCTTAGCTCAGATTGCAAGCTGAAACTAGCCTGCATGAAGCTAAAATCTATAGTAATCATCGATCAACCATACGGCGGTGAATCTATTCCCGGGTCATATACACACCGCTTGTCACACTATGGGAGTTTTCCATGCCCCAAATCATTACCTTAATCGCAAGGAGGGGGATGTTGAAGGCTGGTCTAGTCACTAGAGTGAAGTCGTAACAAGGTAGCTATACTAGAAGGTGAAAATGGATCACCTCCTTTTCAGGGAGATCTGATGGTTTTGGGGCATATTGAGTCATTTGACACTACATCCGAAAGGAAGCACATCTGAGCCAAGCTCATATATGAAATTATTATTTCAGGTCTCAATAGTGAAGTGATACCATGAGCTTATCATCCCAGGTTGGAACAAGTTGATAGAATCCCATCTCCCATTTGCCTCCCTATGTTGCAACCCAGGAAAATACATGGGGAGGCAAAAAGAGAGTAGGTTTCTCTTATGCTATTTTGGATATATTGAGGCCTCCATCCCCAGGAGGCCTACACAATGAAGGAATATTAGCTCATTTTATATATTGGTTTTCCAATATATTGGTATTGGTGTAGGGGCAGGCCTCCCTCCCTAGGAGGCCTGCATGATGGACTATTATCTTAGTGGTAGAGCATGCCTTTAATAATCATGTCATTGTACCTGGGTTGTGAAGGATCAAAGTCACATGGATAGTTCATTATCCTCATCAGCATCTGACATGGAGATGTGGATCATTCAAGGCACATTAGAATGTCGTACTCCTCCTTTTTGTTCAAACCGTAGTTTGTAACTAAACTTATTGTCAGGAGGATAGATGGGATGATTCAGTTGAGATCGAATGCAGATCCAACCTTCATTTCATTTATGGATATGGGC
>ML780275.1:273063-305541 GCA_009831015.1 Picea engelmannii
ATTTCTTGATTTTGTCACTTCTCTTTATTATTTAAATAATCCACCTTGACTTTGTCACTTTACTTTATTATTTAAATAATGATTTCTTCTTTTAGGTCACTTTGACTTCTTTGACCTTGGGGGATTCAAGCCTTCATGTGGGGGTCCTTCATCTTCATAAGGCCATAACTCTCAAACCATGAGGATTTATGTGACATTACACATACCACCGGAAATGGCATGACAAACATTATCCATCTAGGATAGTTTCACCAACAATTTCCTTGATCTTCATCTCATTATTCCACATACAAGCATCGGTCCTCCAACCATTCTTCTAAGATAACTCAATCCGCAAAGTGTCTCCCCGTAAGGGCTTTCACCATAAGGGGACCTATTTGGAGTTCATCCATTTTTTCACAAGGTACAACCTGTACATCACGATATTAGGGTCTTATGACATCATGATTGGTATGGACTGGTTGGAATCGCATGAGGCGATACTCAACTGTAAGACGAAATGGTTGAGCTTGGTCAATGATGAGGAACATAGACACATGATTGTAGGTTAGAACCAAAAAGTTTCACTGAGGTTCATCTATTCCTTGTAGCTATGGAAGAGCATGCACAAGGGATGCAAGATTTATGCAATCCTTGCATTAAATGAAAAGGGCGTGCCAGAATGACTAGAAAACCTTCGAGTAGTACAAGAGTTTACAGATGTATTCCCAAAGAAGTTAGTAAGGTTTCTGCCTAAAAGGGATTTGGAATTTACCATACACCTAAAACCAGGAACTGGACCGATAGCGAGAACACCTTATCGGATGTCAACCCCAGAGTTACAGGAGTTGAAAATGCAACTGAAGGAGTTCCTTGACCTAGGAATTATACGTCCCACTGTGTCACCGTGGGGTGTGCCTGCTATTTTAATTTATAATAAGGATGGGTCATGGAGACTCTGCATTGACTACTATCAATTGAACAAGGAAACAATCAAGAATCAGTATCTATTTCCAAGGATTGATGATTTTTTTGACCAAATGAAGGGAGCGACGGTGTTTTCAAGGATCGACTTGAGATCAAGGTATCACCAGTTATGGATCAAGGAGGATGACATCCCTAATACCTCCTTTAAGATGAGGTTTGGACATTATGAGTTTAATGTTTTACCTTTTGTACTGACAAACACCCCTGGGGTTTTTATGAGCTTGATTAACGGGGTGTTCCGCGAATACTTGGACAAGTTTGTCCAAGTATTCATTGATGATATTTGGATATATTCTCGAAAAATGGAGGAGCATGATGAGAACTTTCACTTGGTTCTACAACATATTTGTGAGAACAAATTGTTTGGGAAACTATCTAAATGCTCATTTTATCAATCGAAGATTCATTACTTAGGGCATGTCATCTCAGATGAAGGTACTGCTGTGGATCCAACAAAGTTCGAGGCTATTATGGAATGGCCTGCACCGAAGAATGTCCCCGAAGTGTGTAGCTTCATGGGTTTAGCAGGATACTATTGACGGTTCATCGAGGGTTTTTCGAAGATAGCAAATCTGATCATGAAATTGTAGAAGAAGAACAAGAAGTTTGTTTGGATTGAGAAGTGCGTGGAGGCATTTTGGAGGCTCAAGGAGATGTTGAAAACAACAATGATATTAAAGGTCCTTGACATGGACACAGACTTCCTGATATGCACTGATGCATCCAAAGAAGGCTTAGGTGAAGTCTTGATGCAAGACGGTCGAGTGGTCGCCTACATCTCAAGAAAGTTTACAATCCATGAGGAGAACTATACAACGCATAATTTGGAGTTGTTAGCCATTGTTTATGCCTTGAGAGTTTGGATACACTACCTTATTGGATGAAAATTTAAACTAAAAATGGACCACTGTGGTCTACAACACATCTTTACGCAAAGCGACTTGAACACGCAACAACGACGTTGGTCGGAATTGGTTAGCGAGTATGATTGAGATATTACTTACATAAAAGGATTAGTGAACAAAGTCGAAGACGCGTTGAGTTGGAGACCACGCATATTTTTAGTGATGCCCCTTTAGATGAATCTATGTGAAAGTATCCTTACATTACATCGCGACGATGACTAGTACAAAGAGGTCAATGATTTTATTGGAAAAAACACAATGATGGTACCAAAAATTGAGGGATTTATTGTGGAAAACGACGGATTATTGAGATTTGAAAGTCAAATTTACTAACCACCCAAAGATGATTTGAGCAGTTTGATCCCAAATGAGGCTCATAGAGCAGTGTACATGGCTCATCCTGGAGTCACGAAGATGAGGGAAAACCTTAAACCCTTATTCTTCTGGAAAGGAATGAAGGCAGACATAGTCAACTACATGGAAAGATGTCTAGAATGCCAGTAGGTGAAGGCTGAATATAAACATCCAACAGGATTACTAAATCCACACACTATTCCGAAATTGAAATGGGAGGTCATTTCGATGGATTTCATTGTTGGACTGCCACTGACAACGAAGAGACATGAATTATTTTTGTGGTAGTTGACACTCTGATGAAGAGTGCTCATTTTATTCCTATGCGTATGACGTATCAGGCACCTTACTTAGCTAGAGTTTTCATCAGTGAGATTGTGAGGCTGCATGTTGTGCCTAAGAGGATTATATCCGATAGAGGACCAATGTTTACACGATGATTTTGGACTATTTTCCAAGAGATCTTGGGAACCCAACTTAACTTTAGTATTTCATATCACCCGGAAATAGATGGACATATCGAGCGAACAAACCAAATATTGGAGGATATGTTGCGTACGTACGTGATGCACTAACATAATCTTTGGGAAGAATTCTTTCCACTGGTAGAATTTTCATATAACAAAAGTTATCAAAGCACCATTAAGATGGTTCCTTTTGAGTTTCTTTACAGGCAACTGTGTCAGACGCTTTTGAGTTGGGATCGACTTGAGGATAGGGTCCTGTTGGGACCTAAAGCGATACAAGAAATGGAATGCCAAATGGAAACCATAAGACAAGGAATAAAGGAAGCTCATGATCAACAAAAGAGTTATGTCGATACACATCGTGTCAATTGTAGTTATGAAGTTGGCGATCTAGTCTTCTTGCGGGTGAAACCGCATAAGAGTTTGATCAAGTTTGGAAAGTGTGCTAAACTCTCTCCTAGGTTCATGGGTGTATGCACGATGTTTTTCGCGATGCTTGGAAAGTGTGCTAAACTCTCTCCTTTCCTGATTCTTTGAGGTGTATGCACGGTGTTTTTCATGTATTGTTTTTGAGACATTATGTTATTGATCCTACACATGTTATTTGACATGAGTTCCTTGTAGGTATCACATGAGGGTTTGCTCACAGTGGAGCCAATCCACATCCTGGACCATTTCATTCGACAGCTACAACATCAAACAATAGATCAAGTCAAGGTCCAGTGGGACAACTATAGTCCACACTCGACCTGGGAGGATGCATATGATATGCGCCAACAGTTTCCATTTTTGTTTGGTAGCAATACCTATGATATTCTGATACACTTTATTTCAACACTTACATAGTGTGAAACTTCAGGACGAAGTTTAAAACAAGAGGGGGTGTATGTAACATCCCGCTCTTGCGCACATTGAGCGAACTTATTCTTTGAGGAAATTTGTGTGTAAGTGATACGAGTCATTATACTATTGGTTTTTTTGATTATGATGATATGTTATTTTGTTGTATTTAGATAGACATGTGATATTGAGTGGGTTCTCCTGACTGTGCAGGACTCTGGACGTTGATTATGCCGAGGAATCAATGAAACCCCTTGGACTTTGGATTGAGTCAGGGAGTGGATTGTTAGGGTTTGAATGTTATTGATGTGACATATGTACATATTATTAGATATTATGATGTTGATTGTTATTGATGATAGGATTCATTGATGGATGCAGGATGATGATAGCTTGTCGATTAGACTCACATTTGGAGTAAAGGGGTCATGCAAGACAACTAGATACATTGAGGGAGAGGTATGGCAACATCCCTTCCATATCCTAGTAGCACTCTTATCGTGACTCGAACTGTAGGTTAACGATTACCTAGTTCGAGAATACCCACGATGCCACGAGGGCAGAATTTGACAGTCACTCACGATGATTCTAAGGGGCACACAATAAGGCAGGGTCCTTATTCCTTAGAGACCCTTAGTCTCCCACAAGATCACCCGATGGAGTATTGACTGCAGAGGTTTGACGTCTACCAAATTTAGTCAAGAGGCAAGTGGCACCCTTGGAGCACGTAGTGCATCCTCAAGGGCATGTCGCGTGAATAAAACATAAAGAGGTGAGTGGGACCCTTGGAGCTCGTAGTGCATCCTGAAGGGCATGTCACAATTTTAAATATGGTAAGTTAATAAACCTAATGCCTAGAAAACTATGCCTCCTTAGGACCTGGTCAACCTTAAAATGAATGATGTTATAAGTAAAGTTTAATAAAAAGATTCCCTAAGAACTGTCTCCAAGGCTAGTGAATTGAAAACCTAGGTCTGAGTAGAACCTTTGAACATAAACAAAAATAATTGGACATGTTACAAGTAGGGGTTAAAGAAAATTCAAGCATTAATAATTAAGTGGAAATTTTAATGAAGGTTTAATTAATAAAAAGGGTAATTGGTTGTTATTTTCTAAACCTGCTAATTATGAACTTAGTTATAAAAAGGGGAAACCTTAAGAAAAAGGGAAACTTAAAGAAAAGGGGGAAACCTTAAGAAAAAGGGAAACTTAAAGAAAAGGGGGAAACCTAAGGAAAAGGGGAAACTTAAAGAAAAGGGGAAACTTAAAGAAAAAGGGGAATGCCTAACTTAGTAAGTAATCTGGCCCTTGGAACTTTCTATTTATGAACTCAACTAGGAATTAAATAAGGCATAAGTCATTTAAGCATTGTAAGGGAATAATGGGACACCTAGGAGAATTTTTAGGAATGGTTTTAGTTGGGTGAGGGAAATAGACATATTTAATTAATTAATAAATTGATTTTATGGTGCAACTAGGGGATCGGGTGACATGTGTACAGGGGAGGTTTTTTGAAATTAATTAAATGAAAAAGGAATATAATGAGGGTTTTTTGAAACTAATGACTAAGAAAACTCTATAAAAAGGATGGAGAAGGAGGAGCATGGATCACATCTATCTTGCGTAACATTACGGTGCCAGAATTTTATCTTGACTGAATTTTCTCTTGTGGGAATCAGGATACCTAACTTGGGTAACGAGTGGTAGCTCGACCTTGCGAGGTGATATGAGAGATAGCATTCTCTGATATTCTGTGTGTGACCCATTTGCGGCTTCGGGGGCTCAGGAGGAAGAAGAGTACCTATAGCATCGGCTAGGAGGTACTGGTGAGGTCTTCACGATCAGTAAGCAGGATGTAGGAGGGAGCGCAAGCACAGAATAACAACCTCAGGATCTTCATCTCTGGTTATGGTAATCCTAAACAAACATTGTAATCATGAAGTTTCAATATAAATATAGTTAATTTCTATTGCATACACATTGTTGGGAAATTTTATTCAAGGCTGTATATTTTTTTTTAAGCATGTCGTTCTGGTAATCCCATCTTTAATTCACCCAGAAATTCATTTTTAATTAAAAATGAATTTCTTTAATCTTTGCTTGTAATTTATTGGAATAATCCTTTCTTTTCTAACTCATTTCCTCCCAGGTGAATCCAGGCTCTGATTCAGTGGTTACATTTGAGTTTTTATGGCACCTTCACACATAGATTTTATCTCTTCCCCAATAATGATTTCGTTCCTAGCCTTTTGGTGTAGAACTGATTTAAAATTTATTTTCTTCTTTACCCATGATTTCTTACTCTCCAACAAACTCTTTCTCTTCAATTGCACATTCTTCTATGTGTTTCTTTTATTGTTTTTAATACAAGGAAAATTGTGTTTTTATCTTATCCTCCTTTATCTTTTACGTCATTAGTCTGTGCCTGAATAGATGGTGAGGAGCCGAATCAACTGTCTTTCACTCCAGTGTTAAATATTTAGATTCAAATGCCTTGCTTTGTTGTGCATCGATAATAAGTGTAAGATCATTTCTCTGCCCAACAAGGAATTCTCTCATGGGTGTTTATTCCCTCCTTAACATCTATGATTATTGTGATTTATTCTCTACAAACTCGTGCTTTCACACAACGATTTTGGGGATGTCTCTTCAGTTCACCAAACGTCTTATTTATGTGCGATTAATGTTTTTTTTACTGTCTGGAAATTCATTTTTAATTCGCCCAGAAATCATGATCTTCCCACAACGAGGCTATTAAGTAACTTTTGTGTTTTCATTGCATTCTAATTTCGCCTAGAAATCATGATCTTCCAACAACGAGGTTATTAACTAACTTTTGTGTTTCCGTGCATCTATGTCCTTCTAGTTGTGTCCAAAAATCGTGATCTTCCCACAATGAGGATATTAAGTAACTTTTGTGTTTTCCTTGCATTGGTTCCCTTCCAGTTTCTCCCTTTCTTTTTAATTTCGATGCTCAAAGATAAAAAGACAAGATTATCCAAATGAGATGCATTTTGAGAAAAAATCGTGATGATTTTTGTTTTTCAATCCATGTCTTCTATCTCTTTGAGCTTGGGGGATATTCCCTTAAGAAAATGACGGCTATAACTATAGGGTTTTCCCTTCAAAGAGGCAGAGAGAACCAGGTTGGATTAACCATGTTCTATGCGCATAGGAGGTAACTCTTCAGTCATTTCTATGTTATATTCCTTGGATTAATTTACCTCTGCTATTTCAAGTTTTCTTGCCCCTTTTTACCCGTGAATTTCCAAGTTTTCTTGGAAAAATTTTATTTATAATCAATGATTTCGATTTTATAACATTCTCTTGTTTTGGTGAGTCTCTGTTTACGGATAATTGGCAGGTGAACAGTTCTAATTCCGATACATGGGGTTAAGCACGCCCAACTTTTAATCCCCTTGAATAAACACATATCAATTTTTAAAAAATGTGCAGTGATAACTGGTGCATCAAACTTGTGGTCTATCTATGCCCAGATCTTACCCATTCCTTTAATAACCACCCCACAAATTGATGCGGTTACACAAAGTTTTTATTATTATTATTTAGAGTTCTATAAATGCCCAGAAGATTTAATTATGGAGTGGTTAAGAACTAGCAGAATTGTGTAATTGGAAATGATTTGTTTTGCTTAATTATTGAGTAGTTAAGAGATGGCAGTATTTTTGCAATTTAGAAATGTTTCTTTTGGCAGCGAATAGCATTGAAACTTTTATTGTTATTGAATTGCAGTTATTACTACACATATATGTTATTTTCCATTGAATTCCAATCATTACTACATAGTGATGCAGTAGCATCTCTCCATGTCATCCAACCAGCCAGCAAGACGCGTCAAGCGCACGCATTCAAAGTTGAAGAGAGGCGTTGTTCTCATTTTGAATTTGAATTCAATGTAATTAAATGTTTAAGCTGTTGAGCTGGGAAGCCGTGCCTTTGCGCAAGTTGTAGATAAGGTAGGATTTTAATGTTTGTAAGGCTGATATCTAGATTTGGATGTTGGACTAGACAGCCATTCAATGTAATTGAATAGGGCAGGTAGATTGGAGGGAAGTGCTCGAAGAGCCCCCTCATGTAAAAAGATCAATTGTATCTCCTTGGAAAAAAAGTTGAATTTTAGAATGAGAGAGAATCTGTGAGTAGAGAGAAGAAGAGAAGGAGTCAAGACCTTGTTACAGACCATGCTCATGAACACCTTGTAAATACAGGTGTTTTCCATTTTAATACAAGAGCAGTTTTTCCTGCATGACTATGTGTTAAATGAATGTCTGTGAGTGTTCTTCATATGATATGAATATATGTTGTAGATGTATGCTGTAGGTTTGCATTTGCAGGAGCATGTCTGATTTCAGGTGAAATTCTTTGAGGTTTCATGCCATGAGGGTGTGAAAAAGTACTGCGGTATCTGAATGCCGGTGCACTGAGGCACTTCTGAATACTGCGAGTTCAGACAAAGATGTGCTGCGGCACAAGAACTGAAATCAACAATTTAGGGAAAACCTCAAGGTTGTTGAACACCTTGGAGGCTAGGATGTGGGGAAGGAACACAATTGTAGACAGAACCACTGAGGATTCTGTGAAGCTCTGCCTAGTGGGCGTTGAGCATATGCACAGCAGTGCATTCGAGGGAACTCTGTTGTGAGTTCAAAAAGAAACCAGAATCATTAAGGATTCTGAGAGCTCTGCCAAGTGGGTAGTGAGAAGGCGCATAGGGTGTGCAGAAGGAGACATAACTACTGGAAATTCTGGAAGAAGACACTCTGCCAGGAGGGCATTGAGACATTCTGTAGACAGGCATAGGGAAAAGAGAACTCTTCGAGTTTCATATTTTGAAATAAGAATCCACTGAGGGATCTTCACAGGGTTGTTGAACACCGTGATAGACTCGGAAAAAGGTTGCTTGAGTAGACGGAGTGCCAGGAGGGCATCTAAAATATCCATCTGAGGGAGAAAGCGAGAAGAACTGAGTTTCCTTGGAGGTCAAAGCTACAGGAAAGTCCAGGATCAATAGCACCTTTGTGTGCATGTGAATACTCTACAGGGGTGCATGAGTTGAAGAATCCTTCAAGGATTCAGAAGAAGGATAAGCTCAGGAAGGTGAGTTCTTTTATGCACAAAGTCGTACCTGCAAGGAGTGAAGAAGTGATGCAGTCACACCCGCAGGTACACCCTCTCACAGGATCTTTTTCCTCTTACAGACCGAAGAACTCAAACATCCTTCTATTTCCCTATCGAGAAATCCACACCCACAGATCTATCATGTACGATCCCCCTTCTTTGACTTATCGGAGAATCGGAACTCGCGACTTCGTGAGTCCAAAGGCCAATGGTCGGGTGTGAATCTTACGAATTCCTGAACACCGATACAAATCAACACTGACCTAACCCTTCTCCTATCACAACTTCGCTACTTGCGATATCGAACACTTTGGTTTACCGACTCCCAATGCCCGACGTGCCGAAACTCTGACGCACTCGTGCGAGTTGACCTTTCAACGTTCTGTCACCTCTGTCATGAATTCGGGGTTCGCAATTTTGTGAATCCGGATGCTATTGTATCGGGACTTCTCACCATGAAACCCCGATGACTTATGCCACCTATCTTCCACTAACTTCCAGTGGCCCCACTATCCCTTCACCATCGGAATATCGCGTTTCGCGATTTTACACTGCAGGAGTATCTTGTCCTCAAAACTCCCGATACACTGAACTCCAACTTCTTTGGATCTTCTGACACGCTCCCAAAATATGGACGGTTCTGATCTCGTCGGGATATCGCGTATCGTGATATCACGATTCTTGTTTCCAAATCTTCGACTATTTTCTCACGAAACCCCGACAGGCGATTTCGCGAAATAATCCAACGGCCCTGGCCAACTTGAATCAACGCTCAGTCTGTCCTGAGCCTTGAACCCTTCCACTCTTGCGCTGTAACTCCCTGACACCTCTGTGATATCTAACGACTCATGGAAACTCATGGATTCTCCAAAGAGAATACCGACCGTCTATCCTTTCTGCTGAAATCTATGATATGGCTGAGTGTTCCTCCACGGAACTCATCCCCTCTGCGTACAAACTTCTGACGCTCCTTACCAACCTTCACGCATAGCTTCTCTACGCTGTCCTTCAATGAATTTGAAGGCCTATCCCTCCTGAGATTTCTCACGACTTTAAGTCTTTTAAGAAACTCCTTGCACACACTCCTTGCGGCAACCCTTCAACCACGTCTAAGTATTGAGGTCACTTGCCCTGCGCCCACCTGTAGCAGCAGTCCTTCAATACTCTCGCTCATAATCACAACTCTGAGACTTAGCTTAGCCTGCGCACTCCTTGCACGGCTCCTGTAACCCACTTTCACTCTTGCTGTGAATGAGAACAAAAGTTAACTATTTGAGCCTTCTGTCAACGCACTCCTTGCGGACGACTTCAACTGCACTCCTTGCAGGAATTCTTGCTCAAACAGAGAAACAATTGAAACTCATTCTCACTTACTCTCATACTTCAAATCAACCATGAAATCATATACACAACATACAAAAGAAAATGTATAACTGGAATCAAACATCAATTGAGCATAACATCAATACACAGAGAACAGACACAAAACCATGAATTTGAATCAAAGATTATTCTATTAATTCAAATATTAGTACATGGGTGTTCTTTACATATCTCTCTGCATGATCTTAACCTTATCCTTCTCCAGTTAATGTTACAAAATGAAAATGAGGGTGTCTATATCCCGTTTCCCTCTTGCGCTCTACAACTGTCTAGTCTAGAATTAAATTCTACCTACTTTACATTAACTGTTTTAAATGTCATCTATCTACTAAGGATGAGAGCTTAAAGGCTCAAGGTACAAACACAATATACAAATGCACCTCATTTAATTAACACATTTAAATTTTTGGTGCATCAATCCAAGGGAAATTCAAAATTTGTGCTGGCTTCTATCCAACTGTCTTATGTTTTCCGCACTAGTTCGCTTGACATGTGAGATGCTCTTGCATCATACTCCCTCGCTTGAAATATTTCATGGGATCCTGTCCATGAGCTCCTGCACGGTCTATCCATGCTTCTGTATTTATTCTCACCTTCCCAGCTGGCATCTTCAACTGAATGGTTCCACCTCTTTCAACTTTACCCTGAGGTTTCTTCCATTCCTCCTTGGGTTTCTGATATTTGTCCTGGGAAACTGCTTTGCCTCTGGGTTGACTTCTGCCTCGACCCCTCTGTCCTTGCTTACGGATCAGCTTCTCCTAAGATTTTAGAGCCAATTTATAAGCATATTCCACCGTTCGGATGGTTAGCATGTTTAATTCATCCTGAATGTCGTATCTCAGACCATTCAAATATCTAGCCACCTTCTCATAATTGCTCTCCCGATGACCTGCTCTGATGTTCAGTCAATATAATTCCTCAGTGTATTCTTTCACTGTCATCAGCTTCTGTCTCAGGTTCTGCATTCTCCTTAACAGAGAAATTTGATAATCTTTGGGGATGAATTTTGTCTTCATCTTCGCGATCATTCTATCCCAACTCTTGATCTTCTGCTTTCCCTTGCAGTGTCTGTCAGCTTGTAGCTCATCCCACCACAATGATGCATGTCCTTTCAAGCACGTAACAGCATGCTTGACTTTCTTGTCCTCTTCAACTTCCTCGTAGTCAAAGTAAGTATCTAGAGCTCTAATCCAATCTAGTAGCTCGTCTGCATCCAAGTTTCCCTCGTAAACTGGAATGTCCATATTTTCTCTTGCACCCATCCTGTTAATAGCTCTGATCAAATGTTCATTTGATGCATCTTCGGTTGCAACCTCCTCTTCACGTTCAACCTCTATTTTACTATCAGAATCACTCAGATACCCTGCATTAGTTGTGCGTCTTTGCGAAATATCATATCTTCAAGTCTCACCCAAAGATCATGCATCTGTCTCTCCATTTCTAGATTTGTTACCTGCCTGCCTCTTCTCCGCACCTCCCTATCCTCTAGATTAGGTGATTTCACATCCCTCCTCCTAGGTGGCATGGAAAATTCTTCTTCTCTGCTATAGAAAGAAAAGAGTCTCTCTGAGCTCTGATACCAAAACTGACGCAGTCGCACCCACAGGTACGCCCGCTCACAGGATCTTCTTCCTCTTATGGCTCGAAGAACTCAAACATCCTTCTATTTCCCTATCGGTAAATCTGCACCCACAGATCTATCGCGTACAATCCCCCTTCTTTGACTTATCGGAGAATCGAAACTCGCGACTTCGCGAGTCCAAAGGCCAGTGGTCGGGTGTGAATCTTACGAATTCTCGAACACTGATACAAATCAACGCTGACCTCACCCTTCTCCTATCGCGACTTTGTCCTATTGCAACTTCACTACTCATGATATCGAACACTTTGGTTTACCGACTCCCGATGCCCGATGTTCTGAAACTCCGACGCACTCGTGCGAGTTAACCTTTCAATGTTCTGTCACCTCTGTCAAAAATTCGGGGTTCACGATTTTGCTAATCCGGATGCTATTATATCAGGACTTCTTGCCATGAAACCCCAATGACTTATGCCACCTATCTTCCACTAACTTCCTATGGCCCCACTATCCCTTCACCATCGGAATATCGCGTTTCGCGATTTCACACTGCAGGAGTATCTTGTCCTCAAAACTCCCGATACACCGAACTTTGACTTCTTTGGATCTTCTAACACGCTCCAAAAATATGGATGGTTTTGATCACATTAGGATATCGCGATTCCTGTTGCCAAATCTTCGACTATTTTCTCACAAAACCCCGACAGGCAATTTCGCAAAATAATCCAACAACCCTAGCCAGCTTGAATCAATGCTCAGTCTGTCCCAAGACTTGAACCCTTCCATGCTTGCGCTATAACTCCCTCGCACCTCTGTGAGATCTGACGACTCACAGAAACTCGCATATTCTCCACGGAGAATACCGACCGTCTATCCTTTCTGCTGAAATCTATGATATGGTTGAGTGTTCCTCCATGGAACTCATCCCCTCTACATACAAACTTCTAATGCTCCTTACCAACCTTCACGCACAACTTCTCTATGCTTTCCTTCAATGAATTTGAAGGCCTATCCCTCCTGAGATTTCTCACGACTTTAAGTCCTTTAAGAAACTCCTTGCACACACTCCTTGTGGAAACCCTTCAACCACATCTAAGTGTTGAAGTCACTTGACCCTGGGCCCACCTACAGCAGTAGTCCTTCAATACTCTTGCTCAGAATCACAACTATGAGACTTAGTTAAGCCTGTGCACTCCTTGCACGGCTCCTGTAACCCACTTTCACTCTTGCTGTGAATGAGAACAAAATTTAACTATTTGAGCCTTCTGTCAACGCACTCCTTACGAACGACTTCAACTGCACTCCTTGCAAATATTCTTGCTCAAACAGAGAAACAATTGAAACTCATTCTCACTTCCTCTCAGACTTCAACTCAACCATGAAATCATATACACAGTATATAAAAGCAAATGTATAATTGGAAGAAAACATCAATTGAGCATAACATCAATACACAGAGAATAGACACAGAACCATGAATTTGAATCAAAGCTTCTTCTATTAATTCAAATATCAGTACATGGGTGTTCTTTACACATCTCTCTGCATGCTCTTACCCTTCTCCTTCTCCAGTTAATGTTACAAAATTCAAATCAGGGTGTCTATATCTTGTTTCCCTCTTGCCCTCTACAACTGTCTAGTCTAGAATTAAATCCTACCTACTTTACATTAACTATTTTAAATGCCATCTATCTACTAAGGATGAGAGCATAAAGGCTCAAGGTCCAAATACAATATACACGTGCACCTCATGTAATTAACACATTTAAAGTTTTGGCGCATCAATCCAAGGGAAATTCAAAATTTGTGTTGGCTTCTGTCCAGCTATCTTTCGTTTTCAGCACTGGCTCGCTTGATGTGTGAGATGCTCCTGCATCAAGAAGCTTCAGAACCCTTTGGCAGGTTCAGAGTACCCAAGCTCAGGAGGGACGACGTTCTCATACATGCGACGAAGCTCAAAGACTGGGGAGTTCGCAGAGAAGAAAAAAAAGGAATAAGGGTTGAGGCCCTTGAGGAACTTGGAAATCCTTCTAAGGCAGAGAAGGAAAGCGCCGAAGCTTGGGAGGAGAAATATCAGTCGTCGATTCAGCCGAGACATTCTGGATCGTTGAAAGATCATCACGTCCAGAAGGTAGCATGAAAGGAACGCACGGGAAGAAGGGATCGTGAGCGTCAGATCTTGCTCAGGACTGCCGATAGCCATTGGATCAACAAGGAGTTGCGTATGGTTTAATCCTTAGCGCAAATAAGTGGGTAAAAAAGTCCCAAAAGGAGTGACTTATCAGGATATCGACGTTCTGGATATCGGAATTCTCGAGGTTGAGAAGTCGGGAAGTTGGTAGCAAAAGTCCCGAAATGGAGAGGGTTGATCTGAGCCGTCCAGTTGTTGGAGGACACGTGTCGTGAGATCCATCTTTATCGGGGATTGTGCATCGGGTTTTCTTGGGTCGAAGTCCTATGAACATAGCAGCGGGAATCACGATACCACGAAACGTGATATTCTGACAAACAAAAGGCTGGTGTGGGGCCATAGCGGAGTCGTCTAGTGGATAGGTGGCACACCTTATTGGAGTTTCGTGGCAAGAAGTCCCGAAACAATCGCATCAGGATTCGTGATATTGGGAACCCCGTTGAATAGTCAACTCGCGCGTGTGTCAGAGTTTCGGCATGTCGGCATCGATAGTCGGGGAAACGAAGTGTTTGAAATCGCGAGTGGCGAAATCGCGATAGAGAAAGTCTCGATATAGAAAGGAATGGTCAGCGTTGACTTATATCGGCAGTCGGGGGTTCAAGAGTCTAATGCTCGACCACTGACGTCGTGAAGTCGCGAAGTCTGATCTCTCGAGTAGAAGAGGGGATCTCGTGAGAATTTTCTGTGGGTGTAGATTTCCCAATAGGGAAATAGAAGAACCATTGTAGTTCTTCGGGCCGTGAAGAAGAGAAGATCCTGTGAGCACGCAGACCTTCCGACCTACGGGTGTGGGGAGGGTACGTTTGCATCAAGTGGTATCAGAGCCTGATTCTTGTCTGTATATTTCAGGCGAGGGAGGCATAAGAGATAAAGAGAACTCTGATACACAACGTCAATTTTAGTATTAGAGCGGGACTTCACTTGTATATCTCAGGTCAAGCGAGAAGGTAAAGGAAGACAGGGTACTGGAGACTATGTAATGGTTGTTTGCAGGTACGCAATAATCCATAGACAGTCAGGAGGACTATAGAATGAGGCTGGAAACACTCGGGGTGCAAAGAGATAGCAGCAAGTTTTCCAGGAGGGTATATAGAGACAAAAGCATGACTACTGAAGGCCATAGGCATGCTGGAAGGAGGAGTCAAGAGCTGATGAGCCCAGCCAAAAGAAAAAAATAATTTGCCGACATCAGGGTAAAAATGGAAGAACGTGAACTACGGATGCAGCAGATTACCAAGCAGAAATGGGTATATGAATGGCCCATGAAAAAGTCGAAGGTAAAATGGCCAGTCAAGGAGTTGATGGATAGAAGATAGTGTAGGTTGTTAAGAGGATGCTTGAGGCATGCTGAAAACCTCGACGGACCTAAGGAGATGGTTTAGGTATGTGAACCAGAGATTGGGAAAGATCTCAGTGAAACGAGTGAAATGGGATCAGTTGAAGATATCAAGGACTACCAGGAGAGAAGAGAGGAAATTCCATATTTCCGGGAGGGCAAGGAGTTGAGATCGGCTGAAGAGCTCATGAACTGTCAGGAGGACAACCAAGAAATTTCGCATTGCCAGCTGGGCAATAAAATGAGATCACTGCGGGATCTCGAAGACTGCCAGGAAGGTAGTAGAAGTACCCCATATTGCCAGGTGGGAAAGGATGAACAAATGAGACTATCTGAGAGTCTCATAAACTCGGAGGTGGATTTGGATCAGCAAGTGCAACTGACAGAGGATGAAGATTCATGTGGTTTTCCAATCCATGTGAATGAAGATGATGACAAGTTACAAACTTTCACCATACGAGATGTTGAGATGAGGAGCCTTATAATGATTGGGGGAATCGAGATATCCCTACCACTTGCCCAAGAGGAGGAAAAAATATGTGTTGCAGATGTAGCAACAACAGAGGGACAACTCATTGAGATTGTCGCAGAAGAGTTGGAGCAGACTTTCGAAGCTGCCCAAGTAGGAGAGGAAAATGAGCATTCTGAGGAATGGCTCAACATATTCAGCTAGGAAGCTGAGGAAGATGTAGCACTGAAGCTGACAGCAGAAGAAGAGGATGATGAACATTCTGAGGAATGGCTCAATATTTTCAGCCAGGGGACTAAAAAGACTGCAACATGGGAGTTTGCAGCAGAAGAAGAAGAAGCATACAACATTAGTTTGGCTGATCTGTATGAGGAAATTGAATCCCTAGAGAAAAGGGTGAAGGTGCAGGGCATGCACATCCAACGGGTGAAGTTGGAAGCTGATGAAGAAAACATGGGAGATCACAGTGATCTACCCATGAGCCAAAAAAATTTGTAGTTGAGGAGACTGCATGAACAGGACCAGCCATTGGAGCAGCTAGATTGAGTGATCGACATCATCAGAGAGATGATGATTCGGTTAGCAGAAACTGACAGCAAGGAAAGGCTGAGTAGAAGAAAGGAAGCAACAGCAGCGTAGAAGCAGCAGCAGTAGCAGAGAAGTGGAGCAGATGAACAGCTCCAGAGAATGATTTGGGATCCAGGAGGATTTCAACATCAGAAAGGGGAAGCTCATGAGTAGGAGCTCATGAATTTTGCAGCTGAGGAGTATGATGCAAGAGCATCTCTCCATGTCAGCCAACCAGCCAACAAGCTGTGTCAGGCGCATGCATTCAAAGCTGAAGAGAAGCATTGTCCTCATTTTGAATTTGAATTCAATGTAATTAAATGTTTAAGCTGTTGAGATGGGAAGCCGTGCCTTTGCACAGGTTGTAGATAAGGTAGGATTTTAATTTTTGTAAGGCTGAGATCTAGATCCATATGTTGGACTAGACAACCATTCAATGTAATTGAATAGGGTAGGTAGATTGGAGGGAAGTGCTCAAAGAGTCCCCTCATGTAAAAAGATCAATTGTATCTCTTTGGAAAAAAAGTTGAATTTTATAATGAGAGAGAATCTATGAGTAGAGAGCAGAAGAGAAGGAGTCAAGACCTTGTTACAGGCCATGCTCAGGAACACCTTGTAAATACAGGCGTTTGCCATTTTAATACAAGAGCAGTTTTTCTTGCATCACTATGTGTTAAATGAATGTCTGTGAGTGTTCTTCATATGATATGAATATATGTTGTAGATGTATGCTATAGGTTTGCATTTGCAGGAGCATGTCTGATTTTAGGTGAAAGTCTTTGAGGTTTCATGGCATGAGGGTGTGACAGAGTACTGCGGTCTCTGAATGCCGGTGCACTGAGGCACTTCTGAATAATGTGGGTTCAGACAAAGACATGCTGCGCACAAGAACTAAAATCAACAATTCAGGGAAAACCTCAATGTTGTTGAACACCTTGGAGGCTAGGCTGTGGGGAAGGAACACAGTTGCAGACATAATCACTGAGGATTCTGTGAAGCTCTGCCTAGTGGGCGTTGAGCATATGCACAGTGGTGCATTCGAGGGAACTCTGCTGCAAGTTTAGAAAGAAACCAGAATCATTAAGGATTCTAAGAGCTCTTCCAAGTGGGTAGTGAGCAGGTGCATAAGGTGCACAGAAGGAGACAAAACTACTAGAAATTCTGGAAGAAGACACTCTGCCAGGAGGGCATTGAGACATTGTGCAGACAGGCATAGGGAGAAGAGAACTCTTCGAGTTCCATATTTTGAAAGAAGAATCCACTGAGGGATCTTCACAGGGTTGTTGAACACCCTGATAGACTCAGTAAGAGGTTGCTTGAGTAGACAGAGTGCCGGGAGGGAATATGAAATCTCCATCTGAGGGAGAAAGTGAGAAGAACTGAGTTTCCTTGGAGGTAGAAGCTACAAGAAAGTCCAGGATGAATAACACCTTTGTGTGTATGTGAATACTCTGCAGGGGTGCATGAGTTAAAGAATCCTTCAAGGATTCAAAAGAAGGATAAGCTCAGGAAGGCGAGTGATTTTACGCACAAATTCGTACCTGCAAGGAGTGCAGAAGCTTCAGAACCCTTTGGCGGGTTCATAGTACCCAAGCTTAGGAGGGACGACGTTCTCATACATGCGACGAAGATCAAAGACTGGGGAGTTCGCAGAGAAGAAAAAAAAGGAACAAGGGTTGAGGCCCTTGAGGAACTTGGAAATCCTTCTAAGGCAGAGAAGGAAAGCGCCAAAGCTCGAGAGGAGCAATATCGGTCGTCGATTCAGCCGAGACATTCTGGATCGTTGAAAGATCATCACGTCCAAAAGGGAGCACGAAAGGAGAGCAAAGGAAGAAGGGATCGTGAGCGTCAGATCTTCTTCAGTACCACCGACAGCCATTGGATCGGCAGGGAGTTTCACGTGGTTTAATCCTTAGAGCATAGAAGTGGGTACAAAAGTCCTGAGAGGAGTGACTTATCAGGATATCGACGTTCGGGATATAAAAATTATCGAGGTCGAGAAGTTGGGAAGTTGGTAGCAAAAGTCACGAAACGACGAGGGTTGATCTGAGCCATCTGGTTGTTGGAGGACACGTGTCGTGAGATCCATCTTTATCAGGGATCGTGCATCGGGTTTTCATGGGTCGAAGTCCCGTGAACATAGCAGCGGGAATCATGATACCACGAAATGAGATATCCCGACAAACGAAAGGATAGTGTGGGGCCATAGTGGAGTCGGCTAGTGGATAGGTGGCACACCTTATCAGAGTTTCATGGAGAGAAGTCCCGAAACAATTGCATCAGGATTCACGATATTGCGAACCCCGAAGTGTCGATGAAGTGAAGGATCGTTGAACAGTCAACTCGTGCGTGTGTTGGAGTTTTGGCGTATCGCCATCAACAGTCGGGGAAACAAAGTGTTTGACATCGCGAGTGGTGAAATAACGATAGAGCAAGTCCCGATATGGAAAGGAAGGGTCAGCATTGACTTGTATAGGCATTCGGGGGTTCAAGAGTCTAATTCTCGACCACTGACGTTGCGAAGTTGCGAAGTCCGATCTTCCGAGTAGCAGAGGGGATCGCGTGAGAATTTTTTGTGGGTGTAGATTTCCCAATAGGGAAATAGAAGAACCATTGTAGTTCTTCGGGCCCTGAAGAAGAGAAGATCCTGTGAGCGCGCAGACCTTCTGACCTGCGGGTTTGGGGAGGGTACGTCTGCATCACACAGGGATTTTATTTGCTATCTCGAATTCTTCAAAACTGGTATTAGATATGTAATATGTATATGAGCACCTTTTTAAAAAGAATAAACAATAGATATAATATTTTATTTAAGATTGATAACACCAAATTTTTTTCTTGCATAAAGTGGTTAATGATTTATAAACCAAATCTACATTTGGTGATATACTGACTATCACATCTATCCTAATTAGGTTTTTCCTATTTGATATAAATAAAATGGGTCCTCAATGTTTATAATTTTTGGATGTTTAATACAACAATTGATTTGAAATTGTTATTGAAAAAGGTTATAAAAGTTGGGTTTTAGTTTTTCAACCATAAATGTCTTTTTTGTGACACATCCCCTTTTCCCTTGATAATTTAGAGCCTTGTCCTTCACCTTACCAAAAATTATGTTTGGTCATAGTTCTTTTCTTTACCTTATCTAGAACTCTTCGATTCGATATCAGTTTTGTAATATGTATAAACATTTACTAAGACCTTGTTTTAATGTGAAAAATTTTAATGGAATAAGAAAAGCTTATAGAAGTTAGACTATGATTTTACAAACTACAAGTTCTTCACCTTCAACACTTTCTCTTTTATTTACAACTTTAAAACACCATCTTCAGTAACAATAAATATTAGTGCCAGTGGATTTGAGGTTCATTAGATTTTATGTTTGTAGAAGGTTTGGAATCTTTTTGTTTGCACGTGGGTGTGTAGCGCATAGATCACTAGGTGGCAACGTGATACCTTATGACTGGGTCATTGCGTGTGTTGATCGACATGCATGTACAAACCTGACTTTGAATCGTGCGCCTCTCGCTGTGGATGATGTTTTTTTTTTTTTAGTAATGTTGTACTTGTTGTAATGTTATTGTGATTGTCTCTCTCTTGGCGGGAAGATTCTAGTTACTGGTCATCCAAGCTATTATGATTGGTTGATTGATGTTGTATTTTAGCTTAGTAGGCATGATATTTCCTGTGTCGGGCGGGACATAGACACCTCCTTGTTCCTCGGAACATTCGCTAGTCTTAAGACCTTAAATGGTAAAAATCGATGGGAACCTAGGCTTGAGAGTTTCTTATGTGTCTTGGAGGTCCTAGCCTTGCTAGGTAAGACATGCACGTAGTCGTTTCTATTTTTCATCTGACTGACTATCTTATGTTGCTTCCAACTGCTTGATGTGCTAGTATGCTAGGTCGTTATGTTTTTATGTTGCCTAAATTGTGTGCGTTGTGTTTGTCTTCGAGTTGCGTTGATTTAATGTTGTTGTTGTTACTTTCCTTCTTTTTAAAAGAAAAAAAAATACATATTGCACTAGTTATGCGTCGCATGTTGTCATAACGACGGGGGTCATTACATTCTCTAACATTCCCAGAGAATTTTCTTCCTGGATATAATCAAATATTTCTTGAGATTGACCCGTAGGTTGATTAATCAACCTTCTCACCATGATCACCAAACATTTCACCATCCTCACCTCATCACCATCACTAACAGTGACCTCATTAGTGCCATTATCAATATTTCTCTTTACCACATTATGTCCCTGTCCTCCCTATAGTAAAAAATATATACAGTGGATGTAAAAAGGAATCTATCAATCATATAGTTATAAATTTAAAAACACATCCATAGATGTAACTTGATCCTAATTATAACCCTAGAATCATTGACTAGATTGGACTTTAATTCTACCATATGAGTTAAATATGATATAAATTTGCTTAAATGAATTCATCCATTGTTGACTTAGGTATAAAGTTTAAACCTTGATGTACCCATTTGCACCAAGATAATGGTAACCAAGAACAATATTAATATTCCTTTGATTTTCCAAGGACTGATCTGAAGGATAAAATTATTGAAGCCTACACATGGCCTTGGTCCAACAAATAATAATCTCCTATCACCTAACTCCCTACAGTTGGCCTTGATGCAACCAGGAAACCTAACATTTATCGTGTTGAAACCTAACATTGATTGTGTTGAAAATTTAATGAGTTGGTCATTCCTAATCTGCCAAAACATGAGATCACTACTACAAGGTTCACTAATAGAGTATATTTTATTTAGGATTTATAAGGATGAATTGGTAGTCATGATAGGGGTTATATGGATTAGGGTATTTAGGGATTATAGTCACTAGGTATTAGGTGTCAAGATTTAATTTCTATTAAGGTGACTAGGTAGGATTAATAGGAAATGCAAGCAAAGGCTATATGGATTAAGGTATTTAGGGATTATATTCATAGGTATTAGGTGTCCAGATTTAATTTCTATTAAGGTGTCTAAGTAGGATTAATAGGAAATGTGAGTAAAGGCTATATGGATTAAGGTTTTATAATTATCATGGTTAGTTATTCTAGGGGTTATGAATTAGATTTAAATGGCCTCGAGTGCCCACTTGTTAGGGAGCACGCACCCACTTAAATGAAATTTTGGGTTTCCAGTGTGTGCGCCCACTCAACTAAAATTTGGGGTTTCCAGTGTGGGCGCCCAACCAAATTTGGGGTTTCCAGTGTGGACGCCAAATCAAATTTGGGGTTTCTAACGTAGATTCCCACCAAAATTTGGCATTTCTGACTCACTCGCCCAAGGAAATTTGAGGTTTCTTGTGTGATCACCCCAGAAAATTTTGTGTTTCCATCTTTCTGGAAGGTGATAGAGGGATGAGGTCGAGTATAATATATTTAATATATAATATATATTTTATAAGATATATATATATATATATATATATATATATATATATATATTAACCCCCTCCCCCCACCCTATTCGTTACTATAATCCCTCCCCCTCTCGACCCTCCGGGCCCAACTCCCATGTCATAACCCTCCCCCTCCCAATGGAACCCACCCCCAATACTTCAGAGTCCAGACTGAGACCTTAAGTGAGGAATACCTCCAGTGGCCTCCAACAACCTCCAGCGACATCGAGGAGTGTCCATTTCTTCAGCAAGGTTGAGACATCGACCCACACACTAGCGAAGAAAAAATGGTAATTTTACCACGCACCTCAACTGGTTTTCATGGCAAAGAAATGTGAGTTAAAAAACCCTCAATCTAATTTCATAACTCATCGTCGCATATGTATTTGTGATTTAGTGGTCGATTTTACACTAAAATTGTGATTTCTTGGCTGATTTTACACTAAACATGTGGCTTAAGTTCAAATAATTTTGAATTTATCGTTTTAATTTTTTAATTTATCGGCCCTTGTATACACATGGTTAATCCAAGAGCATAATTCTTTGAGTTGTACCTATTGGATCATGTTGTCATTGATGTCAAATGATTGATGTCAAAGTCATTGATACCAAAGGATTGATGTCAAAGGAACAATGTCTTGTCATAGTATTGATGTATCATGTATTATCCTTGATGTCAATGGAATGATGTCAAGTGGAATCATATTCATATGATGTCATGCATAGATGAATATGGATCAATGAGTTTTCATTGATATATGATGCATAGATGAAGATGGATCGATGTGGTTTCATTGATATATGATGCATAGTTGGATTTATGTAAAGATGACTCATTATTGTCTTATCATGGTTGATAAGGAGTACAAAAGGATGAAATCCAAAGTGGTCCCCTTATGGTGAAGGCCCTCACGGGAAGATGCTTTTCGGTTGAGTTATCCTAGATGTATGGTTAGAGAACTCATGATTAATTTTGGAATAATGAGATGAAGATCAGTGAATTTGTTAGTGAAACTATCATAGATGGATAGTTCTTGTCAAACCATTTTTGGTGGTATGTGAAACATCACATAACTCCTCATGGTTTGAGACTTATGGCCTTACTAAGTTGGAGAACCCTCATATGTTGGCTTGAAGCCCCAAAAGGTCAAATAAGTCAAGTGCTTGCAAAGAAGAAATTATTTAAAAGTGAAGTGACAAAGTCAAAGAGGATTATTTAAATAATAAAGTGAAGTGACAGAGTTAAGGAGGATTATTTAAATAATAAAGTAAATGGAGAAATTTCTAATCATGGAAAGTAGTTATAAGAAGGTTAACCCTAAAATGAGGAAAATGGGTTAAGTGGTCAAGTGGTTATTGGATACATGGAAAAGTGGAAAATTGGGAAAATTTTGACATAGGTGACTATGTGGACAAAGTGGATATCTAGACAAAGTGACCTAGAAGATGCTTCTAAGGAAGCTACTTGGAGAGTATAAATAAAAAGCAAGGGTCTCTTGTGAAAATCATCTCTTGAGCATATATTGAAGATCTATTCGGAGAGAGATAGTATTTGGAGGATCTCATGGACCCATCAAAGTTTCCATAAGTCTGAGATCTTGATAGTGAAAATTTTGGAAGTTCAGAAACCCTAGTTTTTGAAGGAGTACATGAGCAACACTGGGCCAGAGAGCATACATACACGGGTTGTAGTGAGCCAGAGCATGTACACACGCAAGTTGAAGGAAGGTAGAGCATGTAAAGTTGGATGAAGTCACGAAGACTTGAGTGTCAGCTGATGCCAGGTTCTTGAAGTCTGAAGAAAGTTCCAGATCTGCATTCTATGGGCTCAGATCTGCCATAAATGTTTTGGTATGGTTACATAGTTGTCTTGATGGATACTATTTCTTATTGTATGGTGAATTCTTGAGGCATTCTTGGTATGGATGTTGTGATATGGTTATGTTGGTTGATTGACAGAGTGAGAAACACTCTTATGTTTCAGTATTGATATGATTACCATAGTATATTGGTTACTTATGTTTGAGTAGCATTCATATTGTATGGTTGAGGAGCATGAGTAAGTTTTTGGAGAGTATGGATGTGTTGAGTTTGGATATGGTATATATTGGACAGTGAAAGATAGAAGTGAATGTGACTGAAGGCTGTAGAGGATATGAGTTTTTCATGGATAGAAAACTCTAATTGTTTAGAAGGAATACGCATGTTGTAGTACAGACATGCCACGTACATATGTGAACTGTACTACTGGTAGGGCATGTACATACACGTGTTTCACTACTAATAGGTTGAATACATGTTCGCAGATTGGTGTCTGTTGAGGATTGATTCTTCTTCTTAGTTGGTGTTGATTTGTGTAAGCTGAGTCTTTCATTGTAGAGATGGTGCTCTTGTGGATTTGTAACTCTATTCAGTTTTTGTTGTTAACCCAAGGATTGTAGTCTGTAATAAAAAGATAATTGTACATACATCTTTTGTTGTTTATGTTCCATGTGGTGGTGACTTATTGATGATATATGTTGCTGATATATGTTCACATCTAACTGGTTATAAATGACAATATTAAGTGATGAGTAATTGGTACTTGCTAACTAAGGAGTTTTGTGAAGGGAATTATGAAAAATATCCCTACACTAATTCATCCCCCCTCTCAGTGTGGTCGGTGTGTCCAACAATTGGTATCAGAGCGAGGTTTTCACTGTAAGCCTTAAAACGATTGGAGGAGATCCATGGATACACAAATGGATGATGAAGTTCCAATCCTTGAAAAGGAAAACTATTCTACATGGAGAATAGAAATGAAAGTGCATTTGAAGGAAATAGGAGTGGGTGTTTGGAAAGAAGCTATTGGCAGATCAGTTCCTTTGAAGAACAAGTCAAAGTTTGCAACTCAAAGGGAAGAAAAGAAGAATGATGCATTGTCTCTCAAGACCATTCTTAGTGGACCCTCAAGTTCTATCAAAGAGAGCATTATACAATGCACTTCCACCAAGGATCTATGGCTAAAGCTATAGAAGACATACCAAAGAAAAAAGGAATACCTTGAAGACAATTCGATCAAAATCAATGAAGGTAAATAGTCTCCAAAATCCCCTGATTACATTATTTCAAAAAGTGAAGATGTTGAATATTTCTCTACAAGTGAAGAAGAAAATCTAGAAATACTATGTGTAGAGTTAGATGATAGTTATCACATGGAAAAAGTAGAAGAAGAACTATCAGAGCTTAAAAAGAAAGCTTAATGGGATCTATTTGAATACAACTATGACCATTGTTACATAGAATATAGCTATATTTCTGAGAACACTAAATTTAAAAAAAAATAAAAAATCAAAGGCATATGTTGAAGTTAAAGGAAATTCTCAAGGAACAAGAAGAAAGTAAAAAGACTCAATTAGAATAAAAAAAAATAAGACATCAAAAGACTAAAGAATGAAATAGAAGAACATAATAAGGTAGATGGTGAGATTAGAAAAAGTCTTGAAGATAATGTCCATCTCAAGACCCAAATTGAAGAAGTAAAAATGATAGAGGAACTATTAAAGAATCAATTAAATAAAGAGTCATGTCATAAGTTGGAATCTGAAGTTGTTTATCTTAGAAAGAAAGTAGAGAATTCAAACAAATTCTTGAATAACTCAACAATATTGAATGAGATCTTGGATAGTCAAAGATCACCAAATGATAAATCAGGTCTTGGATACAACAAAGAAACTACACATGTTGAAGAAAGCACCTCAAAGAAGCACGAGGTAAGTCCATAACTCTCAAAGGATGGAAATAATGTTGCAATTTAACCATCTACACAAGACAAGGAAAGTTTCAAAAGAACAAAGCAAGGAAGACATCAAGAAGACATATTTACACCTCAAAGAAGAGAGACACCTTCAAGATGGACACCAAAGAAAAGGTATGAAAATGTTTTTCATGGTCAATGTTACAGATGTAATGAATATGGTCACAAAGATTTGGAATGTAGATATTATGCAAGGAAATATAGTGAAATATTTCATAACACCCTAAGGTGTTGGATATGTAATCAAGTAGGACATATTTCTACTCATTGTCACACCATGAGATGCTACAACTGTAGTGTATTTGGCCACAAATCCTAGGCTTCTTGGAACACAAGAAGAAAGTCCATGATGATGAATTCATATAGCATGACTAGAAGAAGGCATGAAGTTAGGAAGGAAGACATTTTTCAAAATATGGAATCTCAGAGCTCAAGTTCTGAGAAGTTGGGACACCTTCAGAAGTGGGTGAAGATAACTGAATAGTCAGAACAGAATGGAGACCTTAAGGGAAGCTCAAGTTTTTCATCTTGAGAAGCATACATAGGTTACAATGGTAACAGTCACATACATATGCAAGTTGACCTATGAATAGGTTGCGTACATACATGAGTTGTCTTTGAAGCAGGTTGTGTATATGTGGTAAAACTCCTTGGGAAAAAGGATATGCATATGAGTTGTAGCATGGTATGATGGTATAACTATGTGTTGCAGGTTTTGACATGGTTTGTTGCAGGGTATGACATGTTTGTTGTAGGTTTTCATGATTACATGTTGGCATACATAGTTGTTGTATGTATGGTGGTGATATATGGTTGAGTGTTGAAAGACTATCTTGAATACATGGTACTAACCCTTGAGTGTGGATTGAGACATTTTTCTGTTGGGGGACAATGTTGGTTGTGACAGTGAAATTATGGCACTTTGGTTATGAGATATTTCATGATGATGATAGCTAGAGATATCATTGATCTATTGAGGCACACTTCTAGTACATGTATCTTTGGATGCGTAGTATTTGCTGTAGTGAATGAAGGTTGAGGCAGATCTATTAGGATACATGGTTGAGGCATACTTGAGTTCCGTTGATATACCTTACGATGTTAGAAGCATATTTGTTGAATATATTGGTGAATGCATTTGGCATATGGATGGACTACATAGTGGAACATGTAGTTGATGAGTTGATAAGGTGGGTATGTTATACATCATTGATGAGTCATAGCTTGATCTATAGTTGATGCATGATTGGTACACTTTTGGTACATTGTTAGAGGCACCTACTAGCAGTATGATTGGGACATGTTTTATGGTGGATATGGCATACATTCATGAGGACACATCTTGATTGTATTTCATCTTGTTGTGGTATTGATGCATGGTTGGCACAAAATATGGCACATGATGTACTTGGTTGATATTTTTTTCATGACTCTCTATTCATTGTTGACATGTCTTTTTCTTCATTATGTATGGTATGGCACATGTTTTATGCATGGAAAGGTCCAAGGATTGTCATATAAAGAGAAATTGATCTATGTTCCAGTTGAGCAGTAGCATTTGCAGCAAAAGCATATTGCAGTGGTATCATATTGTTCATATTGTAGAGAAGATAGAGGGATACATACCCATAGGGGGAGTCATTCTTCTTCCCATGATTCTAGGAGGAGAGGTTTCTCATATGAAAAGATAAATACTTGAAAAAGAGACCTATACTTGGAGAAAGAGCACATAGGCATAGTTCCAGGGGGAGTGGTGGTCACAGGGGGAGCATGAGCTATATATCTTCAACATTACATCAGAATGATATCCCTTGTTCAAAAAAGGAATGATTATTCAGAGGAAGATGAAAGGAATTTAGATAGGGGGATAAACCCCAATGAGAGTACTGATAGGGGGAGCAGCCCCAATGGGAGAATGACCCTTTTCCATTGATGTCAAAGGGGGAGAGATATTCACATTGATGTGATTGAGATGACTATTGATGTAGAGCAATGCCAGGTCTACATGTTTCCATCAATGATTGGTGTTGACATCAATTTTGGTATTGCCATCAATGCCAAAGGGGGAGATTGTTGGATCATGTTGTCATTGATGTCAAAGTCATTGATACCAAAGGATTGATGTCAAAGGAACAATGACTTGTCATAGTATTGATGGATCATGTATTGTCCTTGATGTCAATGGATTGATGTCAAGTGGAGGCATAGTCATATGATGTCATGCATAGATGAATATGGGTAAATGATTTGTCATTGATATATGATGCATAGATGAAGATGGATCGATGTGGATTCATTGATAAATTATGCATAGTTGGATTGATGTAAAGATGACTCAATATTTTCTTATCATATTTGATAAGGAGTACAAATGGATTAACTCCAAAGTGCCCCCCTTATGGTTAAAGCTCTCACGAGAAGATGCTTTACGGTTGAGTTATCCTAGAAGTATGGTTATAGAAACCATGATTAATTGTGGAATAATGAGGTGAAGATCAGTGAATTTGTCAGTGAAACTATCCTAGATGGATAGTGATTGTCAAGACATTTCTGGTGGTATGTGAAACGTCACATAACTCCTCACGGTTTGAGAGTTATGGCCTTACGAAGTTGGAGGACCCTCATATGTTGGCTTGAAGCCCCAAAAGATCAAATAAGTCAAGTTCTTGCAAAGAAGAAATTATTTAAAAGTGAAGTGACAAAGTCAAAAATAATTATTTAAATAATAAAGTGAAGTGACAAAGTCAAGGAGGGTTATTTAAATAATAAATTAAAAGGAGAACTTTCTAATTATGGAAAGTAGTTATACGAAGGTTAACCCTAAAATGAGGAAAATGGGTTAAGTGGTTAAGTGGACAAGTGGATATTGGATACATGGAAAAGTGGCAAATTGGGCAAATTTGGACATAGGTGACTATGTGGAAAAAGTAGTTATGTGGACAAAGTGGCCTAGAAGATTATTCTAAGGAAGGTACTTGGAGAGTATAAATAAGAAGCAAGGGTCTCTTCTGAAAATCATATCTTGAGCATATATTGAAGATCTATTATGAGAGAGAGAATGACTGGAGGATCTGATGGACGCATCAAAGTTTTCGTAAGTATGAGATCTTGATGGTGAATGTTTCGAAAGTTCAGAAACCCTAGTTTATGAAGGAGTATGCGAACAAAAGTGGGCCAAAGAGTGTACATACGTGGGCTGTAGTGAGCCAGATCGCATACACACGTGGGATGAAGGAAGGTAGAGAGCATACAGTTGGATAAAGTCATGGAGACTTGAGTGTGAGTTGATTCCACGTTCTTGAAGTCTGAAGCATGTTCCACATCTGCATTTTATGGTCTCATAGCTGTCATAAATGTTCTAGTATGATTACATAGTTGTCTTGATGGATATTGTTGCTTATTGTATGGTGAATGCTTGAGGCATTATTGGTATGGCTATTGTGATATGGTTATGTTGGTTGATTGATAGAGTGAGCATCACTCTTATGTTTCAATATTGATATGATTACCATATTATATTGGTTAGTTATGTTTGAGTAGCATTCATATTGTATGGTTGAGGAGCATGAGTAGGTTGTTGGAGAGTATGGATGTGTTGAGATTGGTTATGGTACATATTTGATAGTGAAAGATAGAAGTGAATTTGAGTGAAGGCTGCAGAGGATATGTTTTTTTCATGGATAGAAAACCCTAATTGTTTAGAAGGAATACATAGGTTGTAGTACAGACACGCTGCGTACATACATGAACTGTACTACTGGTAGGGCACATACATATACATGATGCACTACTAACAGGTCGTGTACCTATTGATAGATTGGAATTTGTTGAGGATCGATTTCTCTTCGTAGTTGGTGATGAGTTGTGTAAGTTGAGTCTTGCATTGTAGAGTTGGTGATCTTGTGGAGTTGTAACTCTATTCAGTTGTTGCTGATAACCCAAGGATTGTAGTCTATAATAAAAAGAGAATTGTACATACATTGTGTGCTCTTTGTGTTCCATGTGGTGATGACTTATTAATGATATATGTTGCTAGTATATGTTGCTGATATATATTCACATCTAACTAGTGATAAATGACAGTATTAAGTGTTGAGTAATTGGAGCTTGCTAACTAAGGAGTTTTGTGAAGGGAATTGTGAAAAAGAGCCCTACACTGATTCACCCCTCCTCTAAGTGTGGTCAGTGTATTCAGCAATACCTATCCTACATAACAATTTGGTAACCACTTGTAGGGTTGAGGCGACACATAATTGGGAAGGGAAAAATCACTTAGATAATCTCTTTATCCTTCATCTCCCTGCTAGCATGTTTTTATGAACTCTTTGGGTGTATAATCTCAGTAAGGAATTTGGATATTATTCCCAATTGAAATTTGTGCCATTATTCTTTAATAAAAATAGCATATACTTGCATGGAGGCTTGAAACTCGACATCTCTTTAGATAACTCTACCATATTATAAATGAAGGATTCCAAGGTGTCAATTCTTTCACTAGAATCTATAGTGGTGAATTGAAAAATATTTTTGAATTTTGAAGATGACTTGTATTATATATCACTATTTTGAACTCAAGACTTTGATAGGTTTGTCTTATCTCTTTGTCATTTATAACCATCAAAGTTGTTTTTCATGCCTCATTTTGAATTTATGAACCTTATCTTCATCTAATTAGTAATCAAAGGCTTGCGAGTAAGATTATTAAATTTCTTCATAAAAGTTAGATGGGAATGTTCTCCTTTAAGAAGTTTTGAAGTATGATTTTTTTGTTTCCAACATGATTTGTTTCCTTGTCTACTTTGTAGTATTCAAATGTATTCATAGGTATGCACTTGGAAACTTACCAATAATTAATTGTGGATGTTCTATTCCACCAATTTGTAACCCATGGTTCCAAACCATTCTATAATGAAATAGGAATATCCCAAGGCAGTACTACTAAACATGCGAGATATCGTAGGGAAGTTGATGCTTTATATTCGACCACTTCCAATTCATGAATCACTAATGAACCCAATTCACTTGCCAGTTCTATCAAACATATAGACAAAGTATGAGTGTTAGAATGAAGTATGGGACCCATAGATTTTTCTATTGTGTAATTGTTTAACCACGAGAAAAAATATCCTCAGAGAAAAAAGAAAAGGTTGACTCCAAATGAGTGAGATAGAGCATAATAAGATCATTCCCAGATATCCGATCCTGATTGTTTCTATCTGTACCAATTATTTATTCATTTTTTCTATCTTGTTCTTTTTTATAAGAATAACTTGAAGTGACATAATTCGTCTTATTCATTGTCAAGATCCTTTGAATCATGATAACTCGATCGATCCTTTACGAATATTTCCCCAGTTTTCTCCAAATATGAAATACAAAATTTAAAATGAGAGAACAAAGAAATCATATAAGAATAAATTGGATAGTGATGAAGAATGGGGATGAGAGGAAAAAAAGTTCTAGTTTTAGGGAAACTAGACCACTATATCTAGTAATTGTTTTTTTGTATACATCATATCCATATATTGGCTCGTTCACCCTCTCTAGGATAGGAAATGATATGGTGTGTTCTGGAACTACCAAAAGAATCTTGGTCTAATTCATTGCATACATATAATTTAGTAGGAATTAAATGCATGATATTTTTCCCAGACAAATACCAACTAGTTCTAGTGTAACTTATCACTCTTTCTATATTACCTCTTTCTATACTATTTCATAAAAATAGTATATTGTTCATAAATATCCTATATCGTTCCATTTCCATACAATTATATTTCAATATTTATTGAAATTTATATGAAATACAATATTGAAATTTTGTGATTGGATATTGATTCATGTTCCTTGATCCAATACATATTCAAATTTAGATACATTTGAATGTATGTTGAGGATAAAGAACTCCTCGGTTAATTTTGAAACCCTTCAATGGATACACACAAGAAATGGGATGATTCAACAACTTTTTGTTTGATATCCCTTAGGTTCAAATTATCACCAGTACGAGCTAAAGTAATGTCTTGTCGGCCCTTTATTTCCATATAAAGAACATGAAGAGGGGAAATACCTTCTTGAATTTTCATTTTAATCATATGAATATCCTTCATAAGAATTCATGGTAAAATAATTTTTTTTATTTCGGTAAATCCCCAATGAAAAAGACATACAATTCCTTTTCTTTTATAAAAATTATTATAGCCACTACCCACATCGAACAAAATTGCGCACCAAAAAATAGAGCTAATGAATTGATCTGAAATACCATAAAAACACATTACAATTCCTTTTGGAACAAATAGTATTTACTGAGATGACAATAAGGGTATGAGGTTCTCACCAAAATAAATCGAAATCTCGACTAGGAAAAATCCCAATGAACCCAGAAAGAGGAGACAAGCCTAAAATAAATAAATAAAAAATCGAAACCCTGTTATAGGTTCTATCTAGAGCCATTTGGATCGATGATTCACAAAAAAATTGTATTCAATTCCATCCTATTGAAGTTGAGGGAGTAGCCCACTTTTTCATCCTTTGGTTCCCAAACTCTTATGAACTAGATATCTGTATACATAGCTAACATCTCAGTCAAGTCATCACAGTTTGTCTTCCTGTCCATTAATACCATCCATTTCAAATAGATCCTTCCTAAATTTATAAATTTTAGAAACAACATTGAATAAGTGGAGTTAAAATATATCTAGGAATAGATATGTATACCATATGAAAAAAATATAACCGACCATATTAACATATTTACCAATACTTTTTTATTGACACATGTGTATATCCAATATATATATAATGGTAAGATATACAAATTCTCTATATCTAGAATATAATGGTAAGATCTATCTATATTCATATATGAATGTGTCTAAACACACACACACACACACACACACACACACACACACACACACACACACACACATATTTAGACCTATATTGTGTCTATAATAATTCTATCTGATATCATCTGAAATAGATATAGATATCCTATCTATTCTACAATTGAACATATCCAAACCTATTTTTTAAATATGATTTTATCAAATTCATA
>ML780275.1:312868-332848 GCA_009831015.1 Picea engelmannii
AGAGAGAGATCCTTTACAACACTTATTAATATTATATAAGTAAAATAGCGAAAGAACATGAATCCTGACCGAAATTTATTTGATTTTGGAAAGCAGAAAATTGGCTATATTTATTGTTAGTATAGGATCGAGGATCATACATTGTTCGTAATAAGGGCATATAAATCGATTCTTTTAGAGAAATCATTATTTTTCCGCAATAAGAAACGGTATCATTGTCACTTCCGTTACAAGGAAATCGATTTGATCATCTTTTTTTTATAAGGAAAAAACTAAATGTTCATATTTTTTTTTCTTTATGAGGAAGACTGTAAATCTTAAATATTTCACTTAGAACACATTTTAAAAGATTATGTGGAACGATCAAATCAAATAGACCATGACCAAATAAATTCTCACCCACCTGAAAATCTTCAATCACTTTCTGACCTAATGTCTATTTGATTACTCTTTTACTTGCAAATTTAATGTACGCTTTAGGTTTGACAATAATGATATATCCTAACATGATAAAACTAGCAGTCACTCAACCAACTGTCAAATATGTTAGAATTGATACATATAACACTTTTTATCCTTTTGATGCATATATAACGCAAAAGCTATTTTATCCATTTGCATTGAACTAAAACTTCCTTCTTGCATGCATGCTCCTCAAGAAGCACACACCATAATGACTCAAACATATTCCTTGGTAGCATGCTCGATTAGAAATGTTATTTTATCTCCTAATACAGAGCCCATACTACCTCGCATGAACTTAAAATCCATAACTCTGAGTGTGATAGGAATACCATTTAATTTACATATTCTTGTTTGAATAACATCAGTTAAACTTTTCTCTATTTGATAGAAAGTGATATGATCCTTATAAGATTCATCCTTGGAATGAAGAGGATTAGAATGAGAATGTTAACTCTTAGAATTAAATTGAAGAGAATCTAGAGTTTAGATGTCTTCATCCATAGGAAGCCGAGTGTCACGATTGACATCAAAATAGTGATATATAATACAAGCCATCTTCAAAATTCAAAAAATATTTTCCAGATCACGACAATAGATTCTAGTGAAAGAATTGAAACCTTAGAATCCTTGATTTATAATTGATTGAGGTGGATATTGGTGACCACCCACCTATTCCAACTGTCTCTTGTCATTTTTTAGTACAACAAGTTCTTTTGTACTTATTTGTAATCATGGGTTCTATAATTTTGGGGTTTTCTGAGGCCCTACACATCTTTTAGGTGGATACTGGTGACATTCCACCTAATCCAACTAGATTATTTTGTATGTTTTCATGTCATCACATCTTGTTGTATTTCTAGGGTCTTTTTGGGCCCCTAAACAGATTTTATTTTCTCGCCATAACCAAACCATAGACATAGTGACATTTTGACAAAGTAATGCGTAGCTCTCAAAAATACCTTTCCAATGGGCTATCACGGGCCTAAAATGGAGACCGTATGCAAAAGTTATGACCCCATGAAGTTAATGTACTAACTTACACAAACGGGGCCCACATGTCTTTTGGTGTTTCATATCCTAGGGTTAGGTTGTCAGACATCTAGGGTTTTGTTCTTCCTATCTATATTAAAAATTCCTTTAGAGGCTCATTGTAAACATCTTCGCGCGAATGAGCATAGCCATCACATCTCTTCTTAGAGATAAAGTTGCCACCATTCTAGTGAGTCTTTTGCTCTGTATTTTTATAGCCTCTTTACAATTATTTCATTAATAGAAATCAAGTATTGTTGTATCTCCCTGTTTCTGGCAATTTTCACGAGTACTTCATTGTAATTTCTTTGCTTTCCTTTCATTCCGAAAATAAATTTGGATCAATGGTATCAGAGTAGGTTGCTCTTGATCATTTTTCAGCACATGCCCTCGACAAGGTGTGAGTATATCCAATTGGGTCTTGAGTTTGTCTCTCTTGAGGACAATCACTCTTGCACGCCCAAGAAACCCTCGATGGTGGAAGAAAAGAAAGATGACGTAGTAGAAGATTCTATTAACGTGTTTCTTGAGCAATCTCTCACATGACAGAGGGATGAAATGATGGATAATTTTTCACACATTCTTCAACGCCTGCCGATAGAAACAACCGCATCTTCATCAAGCGACCATTTTTTAGGAACCTCTCCCTTCAAGGTACAATTTAATTTTGATATTCCAATATATGAAGGTCAAATATATGTGAATGCCTTAGAAAAATGGTTAAATCTATTAGAAGGTTATTTCTCTATTCAAAAAAATTTCGACAAGCAAAAGATCACCTTCACACTCCTAAAGGCTCTCCCCCATGTCAAACATTGGTGGGAAACTTACTGGGAGGAAATTTTCACAGAGGAATCCGGAATATATGGGGTCGAGTCCACTTGGAAATTTTTTGTGGATGTGGACAAAGAACAATACTATCATGTTGATAACTATGAATACCAGTACATGAGATGGACCACATTGCGGCAAGAGAAGAGCCAAATAGTGCCAAAATTCACAAATACTTTCCATACCTTGCGACCAAGCTAGGTATCAAAGACTTCGAGCAACACATGGTTTTGAAATAACGGGGGGCTCTGCATAGGTACATCCAAACCGAAATGGATTTCCTAAACATCTCATCATTGGGAGCTTCCTATCGATATGTTGTCAAAATTGAGCAGAAATTTAGGCACCTAAACAAATGGGAATTCGGGTTTGCAAATATGAAACAACCAAACCACAGTAAAGATGACCCTAACCAACAACCTCTAGACAACTAGTCCATGACACAGGAAAAAAATGGTCAAGTAAAGACGAATAATGACACTGGGAAGTGGTGTGACTTCCACAAAAGCCCCTGGAACAACACCGATGAATGTCATTCGAAACAATCATTATTGTCTGAGTTCAAAGACATAGAGACGAACCCTAATTCAAAATTTGATCCAGAAAATATTGAAAACAGATAGATCATCGACACAGACCCCACTTCTACTATCGTGACCACCACAATTCAACTAGAAGAGCCAGTAGATCCTGAAGAGGGGGAGTGCCTCTTTAATTCAGATATGTGGGTGAAGGGGACCCCATTGCATTTCATTGTTTATAATTGAAGCCAGAACAACCTCATCCCATTTAAGGTCATCAAATAGTTGGGGTTGTCGACAACACCACACCCACAACCATACAACATCAGGTGGCTTCACTAGGGATGATATATTTGCGTTAGCCAATAGTGTCACCTATCCTATGGAATCCATACCTTCAAGGATGAGTTAGTGTGTAATATTTCCCCTCTTGATGTCTGTGATGTTTTTTTTGGCCAACCATATATGTGGAAAGATCATGTTGTCTATGAGTCTAGACCCTATAGTGTCATTATTACTCTAGGAGGTCACCTCTACAAGATACAAGAGATATTTCCAACTACTTCTACACCAAAACAACACCAAAAGGTAATCTCTCATACTGCAAAATTCATCCTCTTCACAGTCTGTTTAAAGGATGTACAGAATACCACTACAACCACTGCAGCCTCAACACCTTCTATCTAGAAAAAAAAATTGTCGAAGAGACAAACAATATTGTTTCTTCACCTACAATGTTTCCTACACAATTCCCCATCCAACCCAGAGACAACAAGTTGGTGGGACAGATTCAACCCCTCCAGCAACACGTTTGTGATAGTCTTTTATAATCCAAGAAGCACAACTTCTCTAGCAAGGCACGTAAATCACCAAGATTTAGATTCAGAAAATGCTTTCCCCTCTTCCATGGGAACTCAACACAATGGAGATCATTTCTCCTAAGGGGGGAGGATTGATCCAGGTGGATATTGGTGGCCACTCACCTAATCCAACTGACTCCTCTTGTCAATTTTTAGTGCAACACATTCTTCTATACTTCTTTGTAATTGTAGGTTCTACACTTTTGGGGTTGTCTGAAACCCTACACATCTTCCAGGTGGATACTGGTGGCCTCCCACCTAATCCAACCGACCTATTTGTATGTTTTCATGTCAGCACATTTTGTTGTATTTTTAGGGTCGTTTTGGGCCCCTAAACAATGTTTTTTTGGCTCACCACAGTCAAACTGTAGACGAAGTCAGAGTTTGATGGTGTAATGCATATTTCTCAAAAATACCTTTCCAATGTTCTATCATGTTCCTAAAATAGAGATTGTATGAAAAGTTATGAACCCGAGAAGTTAATGTACTAACTTACGCAAAGGGGCCTCACAAGACTTTTGGCGTTTCATTTCCTAGGGTTAGGTTTTGAGATGTCTAGGGTTTTGATATTACTTTTTATCATAAAAATGCATTCAAAGCCTCATTGTAATCATCTTATGGCGAATGAGCGTAGCCGTCACATCTCTTCTCGGAGATAAAGTTTCCACCATATTCTAGCGAGTCTTGTACTTCGTATTTTTACAGTCTCTTTACAATTCTTTCATTAATAGAAATCAAGTATTGTTGTATCTATTTGTTTCTCGCAATTTTCATGAGTATTTAATTGTAATTTCTTTGCTTTCATTTCGTTCGAAAAATAAATCTGGGTCAATAATATGGTAGAGTTATCTTAAGATATGTCTAATTGCAAGCCTCTATCCAAGTATATGCTCTTTTTATTAAAGAATAATGGCACAAATTTATGCATGTTTAACTTTCCACAAATTTTTGAAACTTGTTAGACATCTTATTTTCCACATATATGACACTCACACAAATGAGAGAGTGAGAGAGAGGTGTTATTAGGTGGTGATAATATGTGTATATGCTTAATTATCATATGATATTTATCTAAATACAATGGGGAAGAAACCCAATTTCTGAATGTTTAATCAATTATTATTGGAAATAACACTAGAAACACTTCATATTCATGGTTAGTAAATATCTTACCTATTTCATCATATATTTTATGTGTACATTTTTAATTACATATTTAAAAGGATCTTATGATTGAATGCACTATTCATCTATAGAATTGATTCTTGGGTGTTGGAATTCTTCTTGGGCACCATTAATGGCTCTTTATGCTGGTTCCTAAATTGGCCCCTCTTTCCACAACTCTAGCACTTCATATTTTGAATAATCTTCTTCTTTGAGTCTCTCGATTGATTATTCTCTAACACCTCCAATGATGCTAAAAACTTCAATGAAAAAATTGTTCTCTCAAGAATAAAGTAGGACTTGCTATTGAATTTTTGATTGATATTCATAGAATCTTCTCATGAAGTAGTCTATTAAAGTCCATCAAAGCTAGCTTCATGTTTCTTAGTAACATTATTAGAGTCTCATAAGGATCTAGATGGTTGCACGCTCTATTATGGATTAATCTTCTTCAAATATGCTAACCCCAAGTGATGCTAGTTTATTATCCAACATTTTCATGGAATTAGTTAGGAAAAACTTAAAGTTATAAATACAACAAACTTATTCCTTTTTTTACACCAATTGACTAAAATTTTATGGGTTTCTTGTTTCTAGATTGACCCTTATTTATAAAAATTATTTCATTAACTTTATATTGTACTTATCTATCAATCCCAAAAGCATTTTTTGGTATATATATATTAGTCAAACATGTACTTTAACATCAACCACCATACAACAAATGATTGGATCAACAATGAAAACAACAATCTACATTAACTAACATATTGCATCATCTAAAACAATTATGAACATAACAATAAGAGAAAATAACATATTTTTAGGTAACGTTTTTCTACATATCTGTAAGTCAACTATCAAAAGGGGCATTTGCGTTGAAGAGAAACTTATTTCTATAAATCAAAATGTGCATAAAGTTGTTATTTTCAAATCAATATTAATAAGACCCCAATAAGTAGAGATATTAGATATCAAACTTACATAGATTTCAAGTTTACAATGAAGAGAACTAGCTATTAGGATGTGGACTAATTAGACACTCAAAATATTTTTTTAGTTTATTATGTTTGGAATTTGATAATGATATTAGTAGCAATGACCATGTATGAAGTTGAAAATTGACTATGATATTATCTTATATTTTTATACATACAACCAACAAACAAATATATATATATATATATATATATATATTAAATGCTTGATGATTATTTGATGTATTGATTAAATTTTTCATGAATATCTTATTTGCCACATATATAACACTCGCAGAGAGAAACTTTTCCTATGTTTGAAAGCCCCCATTCTTTTAATGGCAATGGATTCTTTTCATTTTGTTTCACAAAAATTTCTATTTATGGGTCATTGTCTATATTATTATGTGTCCAGATTATTGTTTCATATATTCTTATGTGTTTTTTTATTATTTAATGTATTGATTGAAACTTGTTACACTTATTATTTTCCACATATATGACACACACATGAGAGCGTGAGAGAGAGGTATTAATAAGTAGTGATAATATGTGTATATGCTTAATTATATTATGAGAGTTATCTAAATATGATGGGGAAGCAACCTAATTTCTACATTTTTAATTAATGCTTAATGTAAATATCACTACAAACTCTTCATAAGCAAGGTTTGTAAATATCTTACCATTTTCATCATATATTTTTTGTGTATATTTTGAATTAGATATTTAAAAAGATTTTATTATTGAATGCAATATTCATCTATAGAATTGACTCTTGGGTGTTGGAATTCTTCTTGCGAATCATTAATGGTTCTTTATGGTGGTTTCTAAATTGACCCTTCTTGCCACAACTATAGCATTTCATATTTTGGATAATCTTCTTCTTTGATTATCTCGATTGATTATTCTCTAACACCTCCAATGACACTAATAACTTCAATGACAAAAGTTTTCTCTCAAGAATAAAACAAGACTTTCTATATAACCTTTTATTGGCATTCAAAGAGTCTCCTCATAAAATAGTCTATTAAAGTCCATCAAAGCTAGATTCATGTTTCCTAGTGACATTAATTTAGTATCATAATGATCTAGATGGTTTCAAACCTGTACTTTAGCAATGTATTTGTTGTGTTTGTGGAACTCATCAGTTATGGGTGTAATGCGGATGGAGTCATTATAAAATGAAAGTTGCTAGTTTGTGTTACCAAATTTATACATTTGTTTGTTCTTGTGGTATTGACACTCATGAGTTAAGAGTGTAATGCGAATGGAATCGTTAATTATAATATAAAAAATGTGGTCGTTGACGCCAATTACAAAATGTATTTGGATTTATCCTCATGCCTTCCCTCCCTCACACTTGAATTTCTATGTTACACCTCTCTTGTATAAACATTTAACATATTATTTGGAAACAAATATGGAGGGTAAATGTGATGAAGAGTTCTCTTACCACCTAAGGTAAGTTATTCTTTCCTGTAAGATGCAATCCTTGTCACATAATCCTCCTGCATTTTTCCTTCTAAAAATGACTTACATTGACAGCCGAGAATAGTGTTTCCTACCGTCACGACTTCAAGCTCAGCAATGATGACGATTAATGATTGTAGTAAGCCCTTGATTCGACTACAAATTGTCACTATTGTCGGACTTCAACTCAATACCTCAAGCAAGCAACACTACTCTTACACATCTCTTAGGCCTATGTAAAGTCATGGTGCAATGTAAATAGACATTAGGATAAAGTGGATAATGAATATATATGTAATAAACCATGATATAAAGAGAACATAATGAATGATTAATTGGAATGGGTACAACCACTCTAACTATTCCTTTGATTTCATAAATATTTTTTGAAGAATGAATAGAATTTGATTGAAGTATTTAGGTGTGTATTATGTATTCACTACAATATAGTATTTTCCTCAATATTTGTATAATATAGAATAATACAACATTGGTGCTGCTACCTCTTCATTCGGTGTGGGTGACAATATTAGGCGAATGAGGATACTTCAAACCTGAAAAAATTGAAAAAATTAAGTAGATAATAACTCTTGCAAGTGGCTTCCTATCCCATAACTTATTTATCTCATAACCCTTATAATCCTTATAACAAAAAAATATTGTATAAACCCTAAACCATTATTTATATGGCTTAACCTCTAACCCTCACCTTTTCTAACCTTATTACCATTAAATCCTACAATTGTTATCACAAATAATCTTCAACTATTATAAAATTAATCATTCTAACATTTAAATCATAAACCATATAATATTTGACCCCTTTAATAATTATCTCATACAAACTTATCCTTAACCATTAACCTATAACCCATAATAACTAACTTATAGCCCTTAAAATATATAGTTCATAATCACTATAATTTCTTACCCATGTAACTACTAAACCCTTAAATATTTTTAGCGATAAATTATGTCCCATAACGATTTGTCTCTAGACTTTATAATACCTTCCGTTAATTACCCCAATTCACTAACCTCTATACTTCATTGTGTATATAGATTCTAACCATTTTCCTCTATAACCATTAAACCCTATGACTGTGAATAACTAAAACTTTTAATACCTATGATCCATGACTCCTATAACTACAAACCCATGACTCCTATGACATCTATAACATCAAAACCATATTTCCATAACATCACTCTAACAATTATAACCATCAATTTGTATATCCATATCCTTTTTAACAACTAATCCTTATAACTCATAATTACAAAACATTATATCCCCTAGTCCATTGAACCTTTATAAAACCTATAATATCACCTTTAATGTGTCTTCCCTAACTTGTATATGACATACGTCCTATAATCCATAAACCCTATAACATATAACCCTTAACTTATAAGCAATATTCCATGTAATTAGAGTAACATTTACACCTTGAAACCCATATCATACCTAACCCCTATAATATCTTACCTAATCCTTACAAGCTTGACATTCCTCTCCCCTTTTCCCTTTTACTACTAATTATTCTATCTCTAAATCATATAATCATGTAATTTCTAGAAATTTTAATTAGCCTCTAACCCCATATAATTGATATTTTCTATAAATCATAACTCGTATAACCTCTATAACCCTTAACACCTAAAGTTGGCATCCGTGATTCCTAGAACCTTTATGTCATATCTCTTATCATCTCATATTATTAATCTCTAACTTTGTACCCCAACAGTAAACCTTGATGACCCTATAACACTTAAGGGCAAAGGGAAAGGTTAAGAATGACTAAATTGTGGTCCATTCCAATTCTCAGAGTCACCACTCCAACATTGTTGCTCTTGGTACTACTAAATAGTTGCATCCAACTACATCTATAGGAAAAAAAAAGATATTTCAATATTGTTGAAAGCTTAAAACTCCTTTCATTATAGTAATGATGAAACTAAATATTTCAGTTGAATTTTTCAAAGTTACAAAATATGAAATGATGGATAATTTCACATCCTTCACATTTATGTTATAATTTTGTTGTAATTTGATTTTCAAATTCTTTGTGTGCGTCATATTTCATTCTGTAAATCCTCCCATACTGTCAACACATGCATCTATTATAACCATGTCAAATTTTGGTGCATACAAGAAGAAAATGAAAAAATTTAAACGTTGGCCCCATTCATAGGTCACTCTATGCGGGGTCGAATTAAAATAATAATTTCCACTAATTGGTAAATGGACAATCTTGAAAATTGTTAGACGAACCAAATTAGTTAAAATTGGAGATGATGGTAGAGACCTTAATGAACTTCTCTTGTTTTGAAGAATAATATATTCTCTACTAAACAAGGTCAACCACATGAAGGTAAAAGCTCATATGGCCCCTCCCCCCAACATCACTCTCAATTCCCAAATACCCAATTTATTTACTATTAAATATTTGAAAGCAACATATTAAGAATCAAGCATATAAATTAAGAAAATAAAGATTTAAGGTAAATGAAAGAGAAAAAATCAACTCGAAACATATAAATACATACCTCGTACATTTCAACATTTCTATATCGTTAATATTTTTCTTCATCCAACTCAACATCTGTATCATCCGGTTCATAATTGATCTTTAAAGGATTGACCATATCTGCATCATCATAAATGTTGTCATTTACAATATTCATATCATGGTCTATAACATCATCAGAAGCATTGTCTCGTACATTTGGTTAGACTTCCTCAAGTTCTTAATCTAACACATATTCTTTGATATCATATTCATCTAGAACATTGTCTTGAACATCTCCTTGAACTTTTTCGTTGTCTTCATTTGACACATGAAATAACCGCGCCTCTAAATCATCTTCATCCTCAATACCATCTTCGTCCACTACATTATACTTTACTTTCCTTCCTCTTGGACCATATCTAATAGTGTATGACCAACCCCCTTTACCTAGAATATATGAGTAAAATAGATCTTCGCATTGGCTTGGAAGAATATAAGTCTTTGATCTTGGCTCAACATTCCTTGTATTAACTAATTAGCATGATGAAAAATAGTTCTATCACGATCATGTTCATTCATTCGTAGCATGTACCATTTGATGTCAAATAGAACTAGTTTGAAGGATTTAAAGTCACACTCAAGTATATCATCCAAATATCCATAGTATTAATTTTTGGAGACTTCTGGATGTCTGTCACTTCTAGAGGAAACATTAGTGATCTCAAATACTGCGGTTATCCCACTATCAAAATTTTTCATCTTTTCATCCAACTTGTTTATGCAAAATTTGTAGCCATTACACCACATAGCCTTGTGGTGTTTCAACTAAAATATGTCATACAAGTAAAAAATGCATTTTCAATTGATAAACATATTTATACTTTGAAATTATGAAAAATAAGAAAAACATCATGCCATATACATCAATATAATATTCAAAAAAACTAAACAATATGGGTGAATATTCTTTCTTGTTTATCTTTTAAACCATATGCTAAATAAATTTCCCTCTATGTAAGATTGGCATCTCCTTTACATTCAACATATTTAACCAATGTAACCACACTCTACCATGATAACCTACCATTATTAGATTGTATTCATCGTTCAATCCATACATTCATTCAATCAATAGTTTTTTCAATGTATGACTCTATTGCATCCCACTCTCGACCAACTCTATTAAAATAAAAAAATAAAAACAAATATAATTAGTTACCATGGTATATCATCATAATAACAGATTATGCATGAAAACTAAAAATTAAATAAGTATTTTATAGATAAAAACTAAAAAGTCAAATGTATCATCAATCTCCACTATCCACTTACATGTCACTTTCCTCATTCTACCTTTCCCCAATAGGTGCTCCCCTTCAAATTTGTTGATATTGGAGTTGAAATCCCATATGCGATCCACATTAATAGTTGTAGCTATTAGGAATATATTGAGTCATATAAACCATGGTTTGATATACCATATATCCATCTACAATAGAATCCTCAGGATGTTCTCTTTGTCTAACCAAAGCCTTCAATGGTTTTAAGTGCCTCTGAACTATCCACATTGACCTTGTGTGTACAGGTCCACACTTTTCAATCTCCTCAACCTGGTGTATGAGTTAGTGTTCTTGTGCATTGAAAAATGTTGGAGGTATATACTTTTTTCATTTCACACATTAGATGGTGAGTTTGTCTCCTCCAACACTTTAATATTCATTATCGGTTTCTTTAGATTAAAACCATCTACAAATGATGCAAGTAAATCACAAGTTTCAACAAAAACGTATATAGTAGTACATGACAAGTAAAACACATGCATTCAAATATTAGTTGTACAACGAATTGAACAAATTACCCTTTGCATCTAAATCACCACATACCTCATGTATTTTTCAAGATCATTTATAACCTATTTGAGAGAGATAGAGGTAGAACATACTATAACAAAAAAAATGAATCATTATTTAATTCAAATTGGTAGAAAAAAAACACCAACAAGATGTTTCACCAATATATATACAAATATATACACAAAAATAATTACCTTAATTATGTATGCCAATAATGAGTTTTTACCCCACCTAAGTCACCTTTGTTTGTTAGGATATTATTCATGTTTGAAGAAAATTCAGTCCGAAATTTAATTTATCGAATAAGTTCTAGGGATGATTTTAAGGATGGAAATTTATTTTAAAATGTAGAAACCTTGGCGAATCTTACTAATCCTTCATATGCCAACCATAAATGTTTGGCGATAGTTTTGTAAAAATATTCAAATTTCTAAGGATTTTATATAGTTTTTATAAATTTTTGGCGATTTTTAAGGTAAAATAATTGTATCCTATAAAATTTGGGTGAATATTTTTTAAAATAGCGAATCCCGTTTTTGAAAAAACCATGGAAAACTAGCCCATGAGCGAAATTTAACCCCTAAAATCATCTGTGCGAATAACCTATTTTACATCCTTGCTTTGTTTCTCTATCAATAACCATGGAAGTGCGCTTATATTTTGTTCTCCTTCACTATTTGAATGAATCACATTTTTCATTACATGTTTCACCTCCTTAATGTCATTACAAATATTGACAATATTTTCTTTGTCACTCCTTCTATCTAAGAATCACCATAAGGTTTATGTTACATTCTTCCCGATGTGAATTATATCAAACAAATGAACAATTTGTAGATGTGCATAGTAGGGTAGCCTACTAAATTCTACAAGATAACTTTTCATTCATCGTGGAATCACCCCATTATTAGTGCCTTCATGAAGACCTTCAAGGTGGAGCATAATTAAAAATATTAGAAAAACACTTGTCCATTAGTACAATGAACAACAAACAATATAAATATAAAATATTCTAAACATTTAATGTATGATACATAGATGATTTTATCCATACCTTGATGATATCTACTATAACGCAACTACCATAAGTGAGGTGTCATTCTATGTGGTTTTAATCCAGTCTTTTCTTTTCCATTGAAAATATATATTTTTAGTACTTCGATACCTATGGTTCTTAGAGAGGAAGTTCCTATACTCATCAAACACCTCCTTTCCTAAAATTCATGAACAATGAGATTTCACCTTAGGACCAAAAATGGGTCATGAAACATTATGCTTTGTTTGAAGACCTGCAAGAGATGGATTAACTTTCATATCAATTATTTGAAGTATCTTTAATGAAGGGATTATTTAAAAAAAATGAATGATATGAACTTCATAAAATTAAAGTACATTATTAAAGTGCAATGAAACATTATAACATACCACATAAATTTGTTATCCCTAGGGCATCGTCAATTTTCCATACAAGCATTGCATGGAATTGAAATTCCCTGTGTGCATTTAATGGTCTAGATGTATCATACATAGTGAAGCCCTTCCATAACTCTAGTAACTCATGGATAAGAGGCTCGTCATATAAATTCATATCTTTGACTTGGTACTTACCTGATTGATTGAACACACAGTACATAATTACTTCATATATGAATAAATAAATAAAATTTCAAACATAATTATAAGACATAATTGAACATATATGAGTAAACAAAAAAATATAAAAAAAAATTATGAAACAAACAAGACAAATGAGATGTTACTGTGTTAAGAAAAATTATTCTGAACAAATACCTCGAACAATCATTGCCAAAATTATGTGCTCCCTCTTTATTGACATCCATGGACAAATATTATTGTTGATAAAAAAAAAAGTCCACACCGAGTAACTAGATTTGAGCTCTCCAAATGGATTCACATCATTAGCTTCTAATGAAAGCCTAAGATTATGAGATTCGACTTTAAAATGTGGCCATATTTCCTCTATCTTATTAAATGAATATCCATCTGCAGTCATTGGAAGACCACCATATTTACTTATGTTCCTTGCATGGTAATCCAAAAAAAATTCTATGATTTTTCACCTAAACAATCGTCGCAAACGTAGAATTATGGGAATAAGGCACATGTTTTTCTACTTTCTAGGTTTGATATATACTAATTTTACATTTTGGGTATTCTTCTTTCAACGCATGTTATCAATAATATATAATATGATCATCAACACATGAATGAATAGCTTGATACTCCATTCCAATATATTTCATAATGGCATGTAAATATCGGTATGTGTGAGGTAAAACATTTGAAATTGGTAACAAAAATTCACCTAACAATCTACAACATAAAAAATAAATATTGGTTAATGTGAATAATATTAATTCTACATATTGCATCCAAATTTTACCAATTCACAAAAAAAATAGAGGAAAAACTAAAACATTTATCATGTTGTACTACATGTGACAAAATATATTACAATATACCTTAGGAGCTATGTCAAACAAGTCTTTGACAAACCATTCATAACCTTTAAGTTCACTAACAACAAAATAACAACGAGAAGACTTGTTTTTGAGCCTTTATAAAGTGGTTGTCTTTTGTTCTCAAGTACATGTATATCAAAAACACCATCAAACATGTCATCATCATCATCCATTCCTACATTATTAAATGTCTCGTGGATCAATATATTTGTCCCATCTTTTTCAACTATGTTATTAGCATCATCATCTTCTTCCATAGGATCATTAACTTGATCTTCAATATTTTCTCCATGTTCCTAAATAGGTTCTTGTACATCCACGTATTCCTCCATATCGTGTGCCCTAAGACATCGTTCATTTATGATTACAAAAAAACAAGTAATATTAGGGTATACAAAAAAAAATTAAAATGATACAAACGTTTACAAATAAATATAGGAAAACAAAGTCAACAAAGAAAAAAAAAATACAACTTAGGTGAGACCGATAAACAAAGACAACAAAACAATGATGAAGCTTATTCAATTTATCAAGATTTTTATGAATATGTTGAAAAAATATAGGAAAAATGTTAATTTTCTTGACATGCAAAAAGAGAGACACTTTGTGAGATTATATGTCGTCACAACCAAAAACAACAACCAATTCGTATTTTGTTGCATTCATCAATATGTCATATTCTTCCCTAAACCTAAAACCCTAACCCATACTCCGTAAAACCCCATTAATCTCTAAATTGCCTAGGCCCTAAATCCCCTAAACCTACCAACTTAACCCCTAACCTATTAAAATATTATTTGTAACCCTTAACCCACCCCTAACCCTTTAATTCCTAACCCATAACCCATTAGACCCTATCCATGTAATCATTAACACCTTAACCCCATTCCCCCTATTGGAACACGTATTTTTCTAATCCTTAAACTTTAATTAATTTCATTATTTTTTAAATAAGGACAGCGCGTGTTTGAATCTCACCGTTGATAAAGTTTTTCGTATGATCGAATGATCTTAAATATTTCAGATTTGTGGAGCCGCCAAATCATTAATGAGTCAAATCGCTGAAAACTACTTCGGAGTTTCACGTTTTGGATATTTCGTTATGTCTTAACTTTCAAAATCCCGATACCCAAAAGATGAATGGTAAAATGCAAAAAGACTAAATCCTGATTAATTAAATCAAACTAAGTCAAAGAAATTGATCATTTCGTGTTTCGGGAATCGAGGGTTTTACATTCATTACATCTAAAAAATCCCGAAACCCGAGTTCCCGAAAGCGTTGAGTTTTAAACATGATTAATTAACTTCTTAAAAGGAAATTAACAACGTAAATTAATATTTAGCACATTCGCTTTCGAGATATTTCAATTTTGTTCCATCCAAAACTCTCGATCCCGAATCACCGATATTTAGTAACATTTTTTATGGATCAATGGAATTGATTTCCAGCGTAGAGTGTGTATCACCAAATTTACTTGCCTCATTAGAACCAACAAATTCATCATCCGTAAAAGCATGCTCTAATTAATGCAAGCTAAGCGTAAAAGCATGCTCTAATTAATGCAAGCTAAGATTAAATAAAGATGTTCTATTTTAAATTTCATTTTTACCTTCAGCAAAGTAGTGAGTTTTATCCAAGGAAAGCATACGCATTCTCCCCTGTAATAGGTATTCACGTTCTATTTCTAACATCATGGCACCCAGGAAAACTTCGAAGAAGAATGATGATGCTGGTGAAGGTTTGAATCCGAACATAGACATTTTGTCTGATACTACGCCACATGTTGTAGATTCAATTAGATCCTAGATGCAGATTTTTGAAATCTTGGAGCACGAAGTTATAAATTGCTTGGACGATTCTGGCATTGAAATGAACGACACTCACAGAACCAAACTAAGAATTATAGCAAATTCCAAGCTTCATAAAATAGCTATGCGGCCGAAGCTCATTCCATATAATGACATGATAAGTTGGGGTCTCGAAAACACTGATGTGCAGACCAAGAGCATCATCAATCACCAAAAGGTCATTGTTGGCTCTTTCAGGCCGGAACACCTCCAAGTAATGTACAATCTATCCCATGATCCAAAATATATTTATAATAATGCGTTCATGATGGAGTTTCAACAAAAAGAATGTGTACAATTTGACCGAAGCTACCCAGATATAGTTAAAACCTAGTGGGGAATTTCAGTGAAATTCAGAGCTGAATCCCATGGTGTTTATTCCAACGCATTATTAAATGAGTATATAATCTATGTAGCCATGGTGATATGTAGAATATTCGGAAAGAAAATCTGTACTCATTTCCCGGTGGAATGGGTATCAATCATGCATGAGGTAGCCGAGGGTTTCACTTTCAACTAGGCTAAGATGTTGTCTCATAACCTAGCGAAGGAAATTACTGAGTATTAAATGGTGAAGTCAAAAGGTCAACCTTCCCCTTTTTATATTCCTGTGTATGTCATGGATGCCATCTGTTTTATGACTCCATTTCCATTGATGAATTGGAGTTGGAACCGAACTAGGGCAGAACCTATCCATTTTTATCATTCTAAACTATGGGAGGAAAAAGACAAATATTTATTTCATGAAATCTGTCATAATGTAGTGATTCTGGTTCATCGAGCACTATATGGTCATCTACCTCCTCGGATTTCAGATCAAATTATGGGAAACCTTAAAAAAGTTGCAGATTGGTTCATTGAAGAAAATGTCTCCTATATGAGGGTTTTTAGATGCTCATTTCCCCTCATGCTCACCCAAACTTTATTCCTGACACAATGGTGTGTAGAGAAGTGGCTTACTAGACGATAGAAGGAGGCATTGGCAAAGAGCTAAAAGCTCAAAAGAAAGTTTGGCTTCCCTCTACAGGTTGGAAGGTTTTCCTTTGTGAATTTTGGGCATTCCAAAGTAGAGGTTGGAGCTTTAGAGGATGCCAAATTGGTCGAAATTGATTTCAAAAAGCATGATCCATATCATATGTTGAGAATCGTCTAGCTCAATGCAATATCAGAATATATGTGAACGAAGACTCCCCATATGACGATATATTAAGGGGAATCAGATTGGAGTCTGTGTGAGTCCGACAAAATGGACACTTACAACTCAATTCGCTATAACATCTCCATGTTTAAGCAACAACAATCCTTCTTCATCCAATGTTCCATAGAGGGTGCTCTTTCTCCAATGGCCAAAACAGTGTCTCACTCCATGCAACAGGTTTAATAAATAGCTCTCCAATGGCAGCTATATCAACTTTCAGACGACTCCTCCATGATAGTGGCAGCCCTGTATAGTCACTATAACGCACTCACTCATATTTCACACGAGCTCACGCCCTTTGGCTTCCACAGAAGATGACTTCCACACGATTCCCTTTGGCTTCCAAAGAAGATGACCTCCACACGATTTTTGCAAATAAGGACGTTCAAAAAAGGCTTCAAAAAACACTATATGTTGCAAGTCAACGCTACGAGCAACTCCCTGTGGCCCGCACATAGTTAAAATGAAACCCTATGCAATAACTGCAACAGTCAATCGTCCACGCTCCAATAGCAAACAAATTCATAGAAATGATCTACTTTAAATCACGGAAAACACCATTTCTTGGTCAACGATGCCAATATGCAGGTCTTAACTCCTCCTCTAAGTGGATATCTTTTATCTCACTTTTTTTCTTTTGCTGGTTTGAGACTGCAAACAACAACAAACTCTGCAATAAAATCACAACAGACTCCCTTCAGCAGTGAATCAACGATTCTGTTTCAAACCATAGAAGTTGATCGTATGGATCACAAAAAAATGATTTTAATGACAACTAGCAAATAACAAATTCCACTTCTCTTTACAAGTTCCTCCTTTACGTGCATGGGGCTACTGATCACGCACACACATCCTCACGACAATTCTTCTTTATGCAAACAACATCTCCTCCAAGTTCTCACAACAAGAACAATAGATAACAATATACCAAGCAAAGAACTCACACGAAATACACAGCACAAGAGATGAACACGCAAACAACCATGTTTCGTGGGCTCTCCTCACGGGAGTCACAACGAGAATGTGAAAATTTGAGAGTAGAGACAAATAATTTTGAATACATACAAAGTTCTATTGAATTAATGAATACTTGTAGAATGGTTTGTGATTTATTATATGGAGGTTAATAGTTGTTATTAGATTTAACTTATTTCAAAGATAAAACAAGGTGAGAAAATATCTTAACCACTAAAATCTCACAAATCTAACTCTCAAACAACCTCCTAAGAATAGAATCACAAAAATTATTTAAATATAGACTCTACTTCTCAATATATTAACAGGATAAGTAGGAATTATATATTCCAACATGTCATCACCATTTTTTAACTAAAATAATTTTAAGTGCAATATTTTTATTATTCTTATTAATAAGATTAATATAAAACCATCCTTCCCCGGATGGGGTGACACTTCGCACAATTGAGCCACGCGGGATTAGGCTGAGACGCGATATTAATGCATCTACCGGCCAACATCCCCTCTGACTTTAACTTGCCATGGATACGAGCAGGCACATTCAAGCAATGAGCCCCTTCACGCAAGGGAAGGGTACCAGCCATGAGCGCACTAACCAGCAGGCTTTAATGGTCATGGTGGTCATGTTAGCATTAGTCCGCATCGCCTAGGTTGACAGAGCAAAGTGCCAGTCGCTCTCTGTAGCCTCCACAACATTGCCGCTGATTCTCCTCCACTCCACTGGAACAGTGGCAGCACCCTATGGCCTCGTTAGTAGTCTGGAGCAAAGCGATCTTTCTGGAAAGAACTTTGGAAATCTACCGGACCCCCACCATGCCCAGAGAGAGAGGGAAGTTATGTAGGGGAGCTGCCTGGTACTCGGCTGAATCAAGGCGCCAGAGGAAAAAGAATTTTGACAAAGCCATAGCAATGGCAACCATTCGAAGGAGAAAGAAACCACGAACGCCTCCAATGGCGTACGTGGAAGAAGTTACCTCGGAGGATGGCTTGGAGAGCGTCCCCGAGCACACTCTGCTCACAGTGACGGATAACTGGAATCCACCTTCAGAATTTGGTTCAGACAACAAGCCTCCACCTGCAAGCATTCTGCCTTGCCCCAGCGCCACTAGCTTAGAGGAGCCTTACCCCACCTGCTATGTCGAAGAGGAGATTCCTCCTGAACCACCCATGGAGGAAGCGCTGCAAGCACACAATCAACAGGTGCACACGCATCATGAAGCAAACGAGACCACTCCAACGGGGTCAATCGACAGCCACAGCCAGGAGCAACCACTCTTCGTCAACTCGGGGTACCTCAATCTCATTTTTGAGGTGAGGAGTTTGTTGGATGATCAGATCTTCCACCTCGCACGAATTGACCAGAGACTCGACCTGCTCTTCGTGGCTCACTCCAGAACTCTTCCAAAGAGACAATGCCCAACATGCACGCAGGCCTATGTGTTTCCAGCAGGATGGCAACAACACGAGGACGAGGACAAGTGCGCAGGCTCAAAGGTAAAATGATGGTCAGGATTAGAATTTGTTTTTTTTGCTATAATTTAGGCTTCGGGCCAGCTAGCTATCAGTTTTCTTAGAACTAGTTCATGACATCCAATTCTAGTCCTGGTTTCCTTCGAACAAGACGATGCACTGTTATTTTTGTTAATTTTGTGAATTGGGTAACACATGGCAAGGGATGCCCAGCTGTCCCGGTTTCCTGTTTAGGCAGGACAACTGACATCACAAAGAGCTACTGTATTTTGTGTATGTTAATATAACAGGTCCCATCTTTTTACCTAATTAATATA